>JAKUCV010005208.1:0-25030 GCA_028386065.3 Turnera subulata
ACCTACTCTTGAGAGAGCTTTTGTTTGAGTAATCTTCATAGTGTTGTTCATACACTGAAAGGGAGGTTTGTTCCCTTGTAGCTACTCATAGGAAGAGTGATTTTCTTTCCTTGAGAGAAGTCTTGAAGTGAGGTATCTTCAAGCAAGTGTGTAGGATTCTTGTGATTAGAATTCCTAGGCTGTAAACGGTTTGTTAAGCGCCCGAAAGCTTAACGGTAGATAGTGAACTCTTCAAGTGTATCTTGAAGGACTGGATTAGCCACAAATTAGTTGTGTGTGAACCAGTATAAAAATTTCTTGTGTCCTTCTATTTTTCAATTCCGCACTTCATTTCCTGCAAAGTTTTTAATTTTCGGTCATAAGCTATTCACCCCCCCTCTAGCTTAAGTCTATTGTTCCTAACAACTTATATATAAAATATAGACAGATAAATACGTATTATTTAGAATTAGTTTATATTAGAGAATGTAAATTTATAAAATAAATTATTTTAAATAATATTTTTTTAATCATTTGATATTGTAAATTATGTAATTTTAATTATGAAATTATATTATTGATGAAGGATATTATTAAATTATATTATAATTTCTTATTGTTATTTCTTTTTTGTGGTATGAATTTTTATGATAATACTTTTTTTCGTTATTATTCTATTTTGTAATTTTCGCTGACTACCTTACTCACCTCTTTTCCCTATAATTCATGTTGATAATAAATTACAAACACATTTTTCATGAGCTCTTGTGATTATTCTTCTATGTAAAAGTTATTTTTGTTCATAATTTTTTTCTTACTTTTTAGCTGTACTTCTTCATATTTTTGTTAGTTGTTTAGAAAATATAAATAAATATATTATTTAGAATTAGTTTATACAGTAAAATAGGAATTTATAAATATGCAGTAAAATAGGAATTTATAAATAAATAGTTGTTGAGACAATGTCTCCTCTTTCCAAACGGATGGTTCCAAAGTCTATGTTTCTCATGTCGACGGGTATTTTATTTGGGACACTGATCCTTCCAAGTGTGAACCTGAATGTAATTTTGCCAATGAGTTTTATGACTCGGATGAGTATTACACACTTCCTCCATCAAAGCCAAGAAGACACACACATGTCAGGAACAGTCTTTGCTGGATCAAATGGTCCATTTGAATTTCCTGACCATAAGCAGGACCGTGGTTTACCTTTGATGACATCCCTAAAGCCAAATGGAGACATAGACTCCAGGAGTAAAATTACATGTCAATCATTATTATGGCGTTTTGTCTTAATAAAACAAGAGTAATGTTAATTAGTAGGAGTATTTTTACATATTTCCTTGATTATAATAAGAACTAAAAATATCATTCATTGTTATTTGATAGTTCCTCGTAATAAAATAAAAGTAAAATATTAATTTATATTTTATATTATTATTAATATAAGTATAGTTATTTTTATTTTCATCTACTGTTTGAGTAGTTCTTTTATATATATTACATAGAAGCTACATGTCATTCATTATTGTATGCCATGTTGTTTCAATTAAATAAGAGTAAGATATTAATTTTTATTATTATTATTAAATAGGGTTATTTTTGTATTTTCAATTGTTTCGTGTTTCGCTGCGTTCGTGCTTTTATATATAGTATATAGATATAGATAGATATAGATTGTATCCTCTTTCCAACTGGATGGTCCCAAAGTCTATGTTTCTCATGTCGACGGGCATTTTATTTGGGACACTGATCCATCCAAGTGTGAACCTGAATGCAATTATGCTAATGAGTTGTATGACTCGGATGAGGATTACACACTTCCTTCATCAAAGCCAAGAAGACACACACATGTCCGGAACAGTCGGTGCTGGATCAAATGTTCCATTTGAATTTCCTGACCATAAGTCCTCACCTGGAGGACCGTGGTTTACCTTTGATGACATCCCTAAAGCAAAATGGAGACGCAGACTCCAGGATTAAAATGACATGTCAATCATTATTATGGCGTTTTGTCTTAATAAAATAAGAGTAATGCTAATTAGTAGGTGTATTTTTACATATTTCCTTGATTATAATAAGAACTAAAAATATCATTCATTGTTATCTGATAGTTTCTCGTAATAAAATAAAAGTAAAATATTAATTTATATTTTATATTATTAATAATATAAGTATAGTTATTTTTATTTTCATCTATTGTTTGAGTTAGTTCTTTCATATATAGTACATAGAAATTACATGTCATTCATTATTGTATGATATGTCGTTTCAATTAAATAAGAGTAAGATATTAATTACTATTATTATTATTAATAAATAGGGTTATTTCTGTATTTTTGGTTGTTTCGCATTTCGTTGCGTTCGTACTTTTATATATAGTATAGATAGATATAGATATAGATTGTAATTGTAATTGTAATTGTAATTTAGAGGAAGACGCGGCAGGAAAAATAATGTATGTGATTTAATTAATGAAGGGTATTTTAGTAGTTTTGCTATTTTGGTATTTTTCTGTCTTCATGCTTTTATAGATAGTATTTTATTATTATTATTAAATAGGGTTATTTCTGTATTTTCGGTTGTTTCACGTTTCGCTGCGTTTGTGCTTTTATTTATAGTATAGATTATGTGGCTTGTCTCCAATTTATTTCTCTGCTCCTTATGCTCTAACCACTTAAAAGATGGACAAATTGTAAAAATATTTTATCTAGGGGAAGCATATGTTTAGGGGGAGCGTACATTACACTAAACTCACTTCTCCACATTTGTTTAAGGTTTGTCATCATAAAAAAGGAGGAGAATGTGAATCGGATGATGATTAACATTATTTTTTTTGCTAATTGATCATGTTTATTATCATAATGCTTGCACTAAATTAGCACATTGATCATGTCATTAAAATATGCATTTAAATATAATTGATTATACTAATGACTAGTGCATTATATTATATGTTAAACAAGCTAACTAGGTCTTGATTATGACAAACCTATGTGTAGCATGTGTTGTGTCTAACCAAGAATTGCTGCTCACATGATGTGTGCCAACCCGTGATCAAATATTGGAAGATGAGTGAGTGGGATTGGGTTTGGAGCATGATGGGTTGCTTTCAACATCCTTGAGTAGTGGAGGTAGTCCTATGTGGCGAACCACTATAAATCTCTGTGTCGAATTATCTCTAAGCCTTCCTACTAGCTTTTTAATTAGTGTGTTCATTAGTAGTGTTAAACAAAAAATTCGTAGGCAAAAACAGTTTGGCAATAGTCGTGTCAAGTTAGGTTTTACTCAGAAAGGCTAATTCACTTCTGAGGGGTTAATGGTATATTTAGTGCCCTTAGTAGTTCAAATTCGTCAATTATATACCCTGAATTTTTTTCGGTCAATTATGTACCCACACTTTTTGAATTTGCGTCAATTGTATACCTCGGGCAGCACTCTGATGACATGGCATGCTACCCGTTAATGCGGGTTAGCAATCTAGTCCCCTAGTTTCGGAATTAATCAAATAAGTCCTTTATTAGTATACAATTTAGTCCATATATTTTTTAATTGTTTATAATTAATCATTAGTATTATATGTAATTATTACTTATACAAATTTTTATTACTAAATTATTTTTAGTGTACAATATTATTTTTACTATAGGAGCATATTTAAAAAAATTTTAAGATTTTTATTTTCTTTTGATGATTAATTATAATTTAGTAGAATAATTAGAATTATTCATACATAAGAAATAATTGTAATATTAAGTATTTCACTAGTAATAATTATATATAACACTAAAAACTTAAGTAAAGGACTAATCGTAAAAAATATTGGATTTAATTGAATATAAATGAAAATTTGAGGGCTTAGTTGTACAATTATAAAGGACTTACACGATTAAATTTAAAATTTATGGGGCAAACTGACAAGTGTTATGGGCGGGCAGCATGCCACGTCATAAAAAAGCTGCCCGTGGTACATAATTGACACAAATTCAAAAGTTCGGGTATCCCTATTTCTAAACAACTAAATTGTTATTGTTTTATTCTAAACAAAAATCTACAAGATAAAACTGTATATACAAGAATATATTATATCCTACATAAATATATTATATATACACGATTTGCCCGACGGTGGCTCTTTTTGAATTCTTTAAGTGATATCAATGCAGTACAGCACAATTAGCAATAAAGAAAAAAATACTATATAAACACACTATTGCCTCAGATAAATTGTTATTATATTATATTATACTATATCCTACATAAATATATTACATATACAGACCATGTCTTCATGCATACATATATTTATTGTATTATATTAAATGACTAAAATAGCATTGACTATAAAAATATATGGTTATATCTAATGAGTATGTATTTGACACGAGCGTCTAATGGGCCGGAATATCGGCTTGGATGCTCGGGTTCGGTTTTAAGCTCGGTTCGATTTAAATTCGAAATTAAGTATAATTGGTATATCGAATAAAGAGGGTAATTTTATAATAAAGAAAACTAAGGAGATAATAAAATTAGATTTGGTATAAGACAGGCCGTATAATAATTTCTAAAACCGGCATCATGCATGATCATTACTATCTGTGCATCATATGTGAATATTTTTGTTATAAATATAGGAACATCGAGGCTTAATCGGATGTCAATTTTCTGGAGTACCAGGTGAGGATATAAACTTATAAACTCGGTATGCTGACCGTGATACCCCGATTGTTTGATTGAACGTTCTCTTAATATGTTATCTTGCCGTGCTTATCATGTTATTGCTGGCTACTGTCGTGATTATTGATATGTGTTCATGACTACTGTGGTTGATTATTGAACTCTGTGATGTTGATGTGTGTATTGTGATGACCATACGAGATGCGAGATATTGAGTTATTAGTGACAGTGACCCGGTATTTTGACATTGTGACTGGATTCCCAGAGGAGCTGTGAGGCTGAGAGCCTGCTCGGGAACGTGAATATGATGAGTTACTATTGGACAGTGGATTAAGAAATAATAATAAACAGTGGTAATAACATCTAGACATCTAGGTTGTCACGTGACAGGTATTGGTACGGCCAGATGGTAGTCGCCCTGTGAATAGTGATATGATAGGGAGGACTGCGTGGACTCCCGGCTGAGGACTGCGGGACTCAGTTGATTTGCTATAGGAACGACTGCGGGACTTCCGCCGAGGACTGCGGGACTCGGTTATTTGTGATATGATTTGTGATATTTATGGATTAACGGGGAGTACCCTGGGGTTAGCTAACCTGGCTACCAGGCACGGCCAATACTTATTACGTGACAGGGCCCTAATAATAAAATTGGTAGTCTGTCGTCAAGTGTCGGTGAGTTTTTGAGATTAGCTTTACCATGAGAAGTCTGACGTATAGTTAGTTCAGATAAGTTGATACCGATATTATGTTTTTGCTTGCTGTACTTCTATTGTGTTCTGTGCTGGCTTGGGTGTATTTGCGATTGTATGTATACTGTGGTTTATTTGTTTATCGGCGAGACAGTGGTTGGTCTCACCCCTCACACAGTTCCTGCAGGTTAGGTTTGCATACCGCCGGCTGTGGCGTTACCTCGGACAAGACTCGGATCCAATAACATGCATTGTGTCTTGCATAAAATGTTACTGAATATCTAGAAAATACTTCCGCTGTGCAAATATTGATGTCCCCACGAGGTGACGTAATTGTGATTTTGATTGTCTATTTATCTTTTTATTGATATGTGTTCTTGCTTTTATGTTATGTTTGCCACGTGGTGGTACTGTTGCTGTAATTACTGTTAGTCGGGTGAATTTAGGTCAGGGTGTCTCATCTTGGTAGCGGAGCGGGCTGTAGGTCCTTGGGCGATTGTTTTGCTTGTTGTTGTGCATAGCTCGCTCCATATGTTTATCATTTTGCAATTATATCATTTAGTTAGTGCAATATGGATCCAGCCGAGGGACGCCAGCTATCGCGGAACATACACATAAGAGGTAATGATGCCATAAATAAGCGAAATTGCAAATATTATTAATAATACTGATACTTTGGATACAAAGGAAAATATTAATATATTGATTGCGAATAGAAATATTACATTGATAATTTATAAAAAGGGGAAATAATACATGGATTTTTGATATTATATAAAAAGAAAATGCAATTAACGGTTCGCAACGACGATGACACGGAAGCTGTTTGTGTCACTATTGACGTTGACCGTGACTCTGTCGCTCCAAGAGAACCACATGCCGCCTCTGTCGCGCTGGCCAAGAATCTCGAATCGGTTTGCTTGAGGGAACCGAAGTGGGATGAGACCGTGATCGTCCCGTGGTTGCCACTGCGTCTCAGTCAGAAGAACCATATTGGGCTTGTACTGGTTCTTCAAGTCTCTCAAGGTTCGCGAGAACTCCTGTGCACGCCTTGCAACTCCTCTACAATTCCACACCAGCAGTCGTACCTTAGGCCAGGTTGGAGGTAGCCGAGTCATTCTGGGTATGCTCTGGGCTGTCATTGTGAGCTGGTAGTAAGCACCTTGCTCCACAGTTTGGCAAGTGGACTCCAGGTTGAACTCTTGAAGCCTATCCGAGATGAAGAACATCACGGAGTTGGCTGATCCGTAGTAGGATGTCCTTAGAGTGCCGCGATCCTCTAGGAAGAACACCTCTTCCATTGGAGTGACGAAGAGCCGCGATGAGTAGAGCTCGTCGACAAAGACCAGACGGGGCATTCTACCGAGCTCGTTCGGTAGTTCTTCAGCACGCTCATTGACCATGCTGTACGCTAGGCGGTTTCTCCTGCCGAGATTCGCACCTTCGACGAAGAAGACTGAAGATGGAGCAGGCATCGTGGATGGAACGTGTGGGATTTTGTTTTTGGAACGTTGTGGTTTTGTTTTCTGAGAGTTTTGTTTGCTTTAAATGCTTTGATGATTTACATATCACCGCTCCTTCTTTTATACACTTATGGGGAGCGTGATTACCGTTTTTTATTTTCAAGATTTTGTTTTTGAATTTACCGTTGCTTGCATTTATTGCTTTACGCGTTTTTCGGATTACCGTGCCAGAGTTTTTCAATCTTTTCCCATCTCTTACTTTTCTTCGCTCTGGCTACCTTGTCTTATCTTTCTACGGTCTTATTATCTTTTCTTGCATCTTTTATCACTTGCATTCGTAACCGTTGAGGCCAGATGGATGGGACCACACCTCGAGTAGAGAGCATGTGCGACACGCTTGCAGCTATTCGGACATCGTGGAGAGATACGAGACAAGACAGACGTTTTTGGCTTATGCGAAAATTGTGAACAAGTGGGTAGCGTTTCTTACGAGGGACACAGGACGCTCTCGTGATGGTTTTTGTTTTGTGTTGTGATGTTTTTAATTTTTCTGTTGGCATGCGTTTTCACAATTGAACAAGAGTTTTATTTTAAAAGGAAACTTATTTTATTTATTCATAATGGTTTTACATCGGAGAAGAAGTACTCTATGGAGTTACTTGTTTCCCAAGATCCTTTACAAGCTTTCTTAAGTTTTCTACGTTGGACGAGAGTGCCATACACGCCACTTCGATCTGCATCACCGCAGAGCTGACCTTCTTCAGGGAAGCGTTCAGCTGTGAAAGTGTCTGAAGTGGAGAGCTGCCCTGCGCCGTTCCTTTGCCTTTCCTATCAGTAGAAGGCTCTTCCTTGCTGGTGCGTTTCTTCCGCCGTCTAGGAGAGACGACCATATGCTCCTTGAGGCTGACGATGTTTGTCTTGAAGCGTTTCTTCGGAGGTTCCTCTTCATCGGAGCTTGTTTGGAAAGCTCTGCCACCGATGTAGCTACTGTCCTCCGAGTCTGAGGTCGTTCTTGTTCTCAGTGGAGAGTCCATGGCTGTGTGTGGGTTGCCAGCCGTGAGGTTCGGTTTTTATAGAAGATGGGATGTCGTGTAAGGGTATAAGCGACATATCACGTTGAGTTCGGACACCTGGTGGAGTGTACCAGAAGCTTATCGTGGTAGGACCCACGGATAAGACACGGAATTTCAGGGACGAAATTCTTTTAAGGTGGGTAGATTGTAACGACCCGGGTAAAATTTTTGAGATTTTACCGAGTCGTTTTAACTCTTACACTGGTAAACAGATTCTATCGTTGTAACCGAGAATTCTACCACACCGAGTTTTCCGAATTTTACCGGGAGTAACCGAGCTCCGTTTGGATCCCCAAGGACATACGACGTTTTGGAGTATCTGCGTAACCGAGCCTCGGAATTAACTTCCGAGAATTCTACACGGCTAACCGAGCCTCGGTTTTCAATTCCGAGACTTGGGCAACGCTCAGGAGAATTAGTTGGATTTTCCGAGCCTAAGTTGTAATTTTGGAACCGGACGAATTTCGGAAAGACGATTATGCCCCTGGGATATTTTGGAATACAAGAGAAGCATGAAGGGCATGTAGGTCTTTTGCAGGATTAGATTTTTTTTCCAAAAAATAATTGATAGATATTTTATCTTTTTTATTCTTTTTCTTTTCTTTCTCTTTTACCCTACCACTTTCTCTTGTCTCCGGATATTTTTGCTGTAATCGGCCCTCCCCTCTCCTTTTTTTTCTTTCCTCCTTCTTCTTCTTTGGCTTTTTCCAATTTTCTTTATTTTCTCTCCCATTCACAGATACCCTCACGCTCCCTGCCTCCTTCCATTTTCTTTCTTTTCTTTCACTTTCTTTCTCTCACATCTCTTCTTCCTCTTCCCTTCCTCCTCCACCTCTCACCACCACCGCCAACCTCCTCGCCCTGCTTCCTTCTCCACAGCCTTCCTCTGCCGCCCAACCTTCTTCCTGTTTCTTTCCCCTGCTCCCGCCTGAAACCGCCGCAGCCAAGGACACCACCCTCTTCCGAACCTTCCCCTCTCCCCTGCCATCACCACCGTTCCTCCATCCTCCTCTGCCGACGCTGAGCGGGTCGCGCCGCCCCTGTCACCTGCAGCGTCGATTCGACCGAGACGGGCCTGTGCCTTCTTCCTCCTCACCTGCCGCTGCTCTTCCTCCTAGCCACCCCGCCGATCTTCCTCCTGCTTCTGCAACACGCGCCGCCACTTGTGTTCCCCAATCTACCGCTGCCGATGAACATCACCAGCAGCCGACGCCTCCACCTCGCCGTCCTCTGCTCGCTCCGTCCGATTTCCCCTTCTCTCCTCTGCATCGCACCGCCGTCAGGCTAAGGCACTGTTGCCGAGCTTGTCTCCTCCTCTGTGGTTGTTTGATTTTGGTTATGTTGGTTGGGATTGTGATTTTCTGTTGGTTGTGTTGAGATGGTGGTTGAGGGATGCTTTGGACGGGTCTGTGTGGCCGTGGGAATGGAGTACTCGGATGGCCATTTTGGTGCCTTGTCCGTCGATGAACAATAATCAAGGACAACCTTTGCTACCGTGAACAGTGCTTGGCCGGAATCCGGCGAGGTTCCGGCAGCCTCGAGATTTTTCCGGCGAAGCCTCGGGATTTTTCCGGCGAACCCGAACATGGACTTTGGGTAATTATCGGACCTTATGGACTATTTATGACCCATTAACGAACTCGAGCTATATTAACGGACTCGAACAATTAAAACGGCGACTAATTAAGCAATTAATTAAGTTAATTTATAATAACCAATAAATTTATTTTATGCTTGTTTAATTTTTAGAATCATGTTAATATTAGTCTTGTTCTCCGTTGGACTAAATGTTCTACCGACTTAATTCTTAATTTTCTTACTTATATCTAAAATGGAATTTACATTATAAAGGATTACGTATAAATAAATATAATTTGGTAATTATAAACTAAAATGATGATAAATATGAAATTAGTTTATTTACGGTTGTTGTCTTTATAAATATATGTAAATGTATATGCATACATACGGTCGTATGTGATTTACTGAGCATACATACATTTTATAATAATTACCTCTTTTAGCATATATATACATGTAATTAAGAAATTAACAATTTAATTTACGGATTAAAAATGATATTATTCTATTTGGATTTAACTACATATTTATAAGTCTTTTACATAAGCCGTACAAAATCTATTTTTTGGCTATGCCAGGATTGTTAATTTATCAGAAGTAATTTACTAACGTAACAATGGTATTATTATTTTTACACTATCGGTTACATGCATACATATATTTATTGTATTATATTAAATGACTAAAATAGCATTGACTATAAAAATATATGGTTATATCTAATGAGTATGTATTTGACACGAGCGTCTAATGGGCCGGAATATCGGCTTGGATGCTCGGGTTCGGTTTTAAGCTCGGTTCGATTTAAATTCGAAATTAAGTATAATTGGTATATCGAATAAAGAGGGTAATTTCATAATAAAGAAAACTAAGGAGATAATAAAATTAGATTTGGTATAAGACAGGCCGTATAATAATTTCTAAAACCGGCATCATGCATGATCATTACTATCTGTGCATCATATGTGATTATTTTTGTTATAAATATAGGAACATCGAGGCTTAATCGGTTGTCAATTTTCTGGAGTACCAGGTGAGGATATAAACTTATAAACTCGGTATGCTGCCCGTGATACCCCGATTGTTTGATTGAACGTTCTCTTAATATGTTATCTTGCCGTGCTTATCATGTTATTACTGGCTACTGTCGTGATTATTGATATGTGTTCATGACTACTGTGGTTAATTATTGAACTCTGTGATGTTGATGTGTGTATTGTGATGACCATACGAGATGCGAGATATTGAGTTATTAGTGACAGTGACCCGGTATTTTGACATTGTGACTAGATTCCCAGAGGAGCTGTGAGGCTGAGAGCCTGCTCGGGAACGTGAATATGATGAGTTAGTGTTGGACAGTGGATTAAGAAATAATAATAAACAGTGGTAATAACATCTAGACATCTAGGTTGTCACGTGACAGGTATTGGTACGGCCAGATGGTAGTCGCCCTGTGATTAGTGATATGATAGGGAGGACTGCGTGGACTCCCGGCTGAGGACTGCGGGACTCAGTTGATTTGCTATAGGAACGACTGCGGGACTTCCGCCGAGGACTGCGGGACTCGGTTATTTGTGATATGATTTGTGATATTTATGGATTAACGGGGAGTACCCTGGGGTTAGCTAACCTGGCTACCAGGCACGGCCAATACTTATTACGTGACAGGGCCCTAATAATAAAATTGGTAGTCTGTCGTCAAGTGTCGGTGAGTTTTTGAGATTAGCTTTACCATGAGAAGTCTGACGTATAGTTAGTTCAGATAAGTTGATACCGATATTATGTTTGTGCTTGCTGTACTTCTATTGTGTTCTGTGTTGGCTTGGGTGTATTTGCGGTTGTATGTATACTGTGGTTTATTTGTTTATCGGCGAGACAGTGGTTGGTCTCACCCCTCACACAGTTCCTGCAGGTTAGGTTTGCATACCGCCGGCTGTGGCGTTACCTCGGACAAGACTCGGATCCAATAACATGCATTGTGTCTTGCATAAAATGTTACTGAATATCTAGAAAATGCTTCCGCTGTGCAAATATTGATGTCCCCACGAGGTGACGTAATTGTGATTTTGATTGTCTATTTATCTTTTTATTGATATGTGTTCTTGCTTTTATGTTATGTTGGCCACGTGGTGGTACTGTTGCTGTAATTACTGTTAGTCGGGTGAATTGAAGTATAATTGAATAGTTAACATATACTTCCAAAAAGATTAAAGAACAACAACCACAAAAATGAATAATAGTAAAAAATAGTAATACAGTTTAATATTATTCTTCATTATTAATACATTTTATTAATTAAAATTTTATAATTTAAAATATCAAATGATTAACAAATATTACTAATAATAATCGAATTATAAATTTCGATTTCACTACATAGGCTAATTCTAAATAATGCATATCAGTTTGCCTTATTTACAAAAAAAAAATCTTTGTCTTTATTATATATTAATTATTCTCTAGATATTGATTAATACTACACTACGTGATTTAAAAAATATAATACTCAAAACCACGTGCATCACACGTGAATAAAAAACTAGTTAAACTAAAAAAAGAACAAATCATGTAAGAATGAATAGTAATAAACTTTTCTCAATTTTTAACCTATTTACCGATTTTTTAATTTTTCATAAAGTAAAATTACTTTCACAAAGTTATTAGCATTCTTTATGTCTTAGTTTATAATTTTGATTAGTTTTTGAATAAAAATAATAATATAAATTTGTTGGTACAAATATTAATAATAATAATAATAATAATAATAATTTTTAATGAGACATATTTTATTTATAAATTTGATATTATCTTTTTCCTTTATTCTCTCTTCTTTTTTTTTTAGCAAAGCAGTAGCTAGCTAGAAAGGCTGGCGTTTATAGGATGTTTTGAAAGATGGCTATCGGGCGGTGTACTACACATACTTTGCTGCAAAGTGAAAGTTATTCCATACCCACGTAGCCAATGAAAATAGTGGAACATCAGACAGACACAGTGACGGAATTTTACTACAAAATTAGCGCATGAAGGGAAAAGGAGGGCTAACGCCCTGTTGTATTAATTAACCGTGATGTACTACAGCAAACCGGGTGGAAGAGCACCCTAACATATCCGCAAATAAAAGCTGTTGGACACTGTCAGGGGGATCAGTAAGAACAAAACAACCCATTGCCCAATCATGAGCCAAAGTAGCCAAGTGATCAGCAACTTGGTTAGCCTCTCGTAATGTAAAAGAGATCACTACCTCCCATTCTCTCCTCAAAAGCTCTCTCACAGTTTCCAGGAACTGCCGTCAAGTTCGGAAACCACAACCCCGTCCCTCAGTAAGGAGGCGACGAGAAGGTTATCCATCTCCAACTGAACAGCTCGAAAGCCATGAAGCCATGCTATAGAGTGTCCAGCGCAAACTGCCGCAAGTTTAGCATGTAACACAGAGCATGGCCCAAGGTTGTAGCCATACCCACCAACCAATTACCTGCTGCATCACGAACCACCCTTCGAGCATTGGCATGACCACCTCGAGATCGGGAACCATCTGTATTCACCTTCACTCGACCAGCCGCCGGCGGTTGCCACACCACTTGGAGCCAATGTCGATGCCCCTGAAACGCCCCTCCCTTGTCAAAAGCAGAACTTGCTGTTTGCAACTCCACCAGTCGAGTTCGAATCACCTGAAGCAAACCAACAGTGGAAGAGTGAGCCCCTTCAAACACAACCAAATTCCTATCCAACCAAATAGTATGTGCAGCCAAGCCAAAAATCACATCCCAGGGAGCCTGAAACATCCCACTAGTAAAGCGTTTAGATAAATTCACCCCACACCAGCAAGAGAGATCCAACTGGAAAAAGTGACCCTGTACAGATGAATCCAAGAGTCACGTCCAGACATTCTGGACCACTGGACAATCCCTGAGCGCATGAAGTACCGTCTCAGATGCACCATTACAACTTGGACACCGACCAAAACCAGCAAGATGACGACGATGCCTCTGTGCATTAGTAAGCAACCGATCATGTACCAAAAGCCAAAAAAATACTCGAACTCATTGAGGCACTCGAAGCTGCCAAATTTTTTTCCACACCCCGTGCACAGGATCCCAAACCACCGATCAAAGAGCTTTATAAGCTGGGGCAATAGAAAACAGCCCACTTCACACCCCTCCAATGCGCCACATCAGCTCCAGCAGTTGGGTTTGGTGCCGGATAACCCGCTAGAGCCATGCATACACCTGCCGGCAGCAGGTAACTAAAAGCCTCCAATATCCAATTCCCTGCATTATCAACATAAGCTGCAACCAGAAGCTCCGAAAGAACCGGTGGTAGAGGACCCGTAGCTAAGGCCGAGAGCACGCCTAACTCTGCAGCCCATACAGCAGACTAGACCGACCAGTTCTTCCATCACCAGCACACCAATCAATACCAGAGAGCAACTTCGGTCACTGTTCACATACACCCCTCCATAACGGAGAACCACCAGACCGATCAAGGGATGACGGTATCGGGCTCCTTTTGAACATTATACTTAGAATATAGTACCCTCACCCATAATGCCTCCGGTTGTGTGAGCACACCCCACGCAAGCTTCATCATGAAAATATCATTTAGGGCACTAGTAGGCCGGAGGATCAAGCCTCCCATCTCTTTAGGCTGACAAATTGTTTCCCAAGGAATTAAATGTACCTTAAGACTTTTAGTAGTAGAACCCCAGATAAATTGCCAACATTTCGCATCAAGAGCATTACAGATACTACAGGGGATGCGACCCATTTGCATGGTAAAAGCAGGTAACACAGACAATTCCGACTGCAGTAAAGTAACTCTGCCCATCAAAGATAATGATCTTGCCTTCCACCCACTGAGTCAAGAATGGACCTTAGCAAGAACTTCATCATACGATAATCGGGTAACCCTATCATGGAGAAGAGGGACACAAAGATATTTACCCAAGTTCGTCGTCAAAGGTATATCACAAGCAGCACTAATGGCACTGGGCATATCCTCCGCCACATTCTTCGAAGAAAACAGCTTAGATTTTGGTCGACTCACCCATTTTCTCGAGACTTTACAAAATAAATCCAAGCACTCAATCATACAAGCAGCCCGTGTCACTAACGCCTCGCCAAATAAAAGCAAATCATTGGCAAATAAATGATACGAAAGAAGCAGGCCATGCCCATGTAATTGAATTGGCCTCCAAGAGCCCTCAGAGACACTTGAGTTAATAATATACCCCAGTCTCTCCATACAAAGAATAAATATATACGGGGAAAGAGGGTCACCCTGTCGAATCCCACGTGATGGCTGGAACCTCGCAGTTGTTAGAAATAGTGTTTTGCTAATGCCTCGTTGTCTTATACAGGTTTTGATATTGACAAACCGGACATTGATTCAAAATGACGACAAACCCAAGGCAAAAAGAAATCACTCCCGAAGTGAAAAGAAATGAGTCAAAGAGAAGAAATGTAAAGTGAAGCACAAGAATTGAAGCACAAGAAGATTTAGGAACCTAATTGTAAAAGATTAACACTCAAATTCTTCTAAGATGTTAGCTCAAACATAATCAATTCTTTCTCATGCATAGCATTCTTTTTATCAATGATAAAAATGGTTTTTGAGCACTAAACATCGATATTGTGTTTCTAAACATCGATGTTCCTGCCTTCTAAAAGGTTTATCAAAAGCATCAGTAGCTTAAAACATCAATTTTGGCATCCCAAACATCGATGTTCTCTTGACCGATTGCATTTCAAGATGTTTTGCAGAAACACTGTTCAAACATCGATGTTCACAGTTTAAACATCGTTGTTCTACTGTTCATTGTTTTAAATTGTTTTGGCAGTGCCCCAAAACATCAATGTTTTAAACTACATCGATGTTTTAGTGACCGTTGGACCAAAACATCGATGTTTAAGTTTAGAACATCGATGTTTTAGTGACCGTTGGCTCAATAATTCAAATTTACTGGCCAAAACATCGATGTTCTGTGTTTAAACATCGATATTGTGCCGTTTTGAGCAGACAATTTTTTCAGCATTCCATGTTATCTTGTCTAAAGGCGTTTTGGATTGATTCCGCAACGGTCATATAATTTTTTAGAGATATAAATAGAGATGTTATACCTCTGTTTATTATCAGTCAACTCTCCATACATTTATCATTCTTTGATACACATTCATTTAAGTTTTTATGAGCTAATATTCTTGAGAATTGAGAGAGTTGCCTTATAGTGCTTAAATTGTTGCTCAATATCCACTCTTTGAGAGAGTTTCTATTTTGAGTGTTGTAAGTGTTGTTATACACTTGAAGGGAGGTTTGTTCCCTTGTTGTGATTCATAGGAAGAGGGTTTTCTTACTGTGTGAGAAGTCTTGAAGTGTGGCATCTTCAAGCAAGAGTGTTGAGGTTCATGTGACTTGAACTCTTCGGTTGTAAACGGTTTGTTAAGCACCAGGAAGCTTAACGTAGATAGTGAAATATTCGAGAGAGCTCTCGGAGGACTGGATTAGCCACAAGTTATGTGTGTGAACCAGTATAAAAATTCGGTGTGTCCTTTCCTTCTTTCATTCTGCAATTATTTCCTGCAAGTTTTTGATTTGTCCATAAAACGCTATTCACCCCCTCTAGCGTAGGGCACTTAATTACCCTAACATCGGTTTTCTCACCATTCCAAAGAACTTGCATACTCGCAGTGGTAACACACTGCATAACAATATCCACAACGCACCCCGGGATCCCTGCCAACCGTAAATTGTCCTCTACAAAGCTCCATAGAAAGCGGTCACAGGCCTTTTCCAGGTCGATTATCAGTGCCATAAAACTAACAGGCCCCGTTTTATTCTGCATCTAATGGATGGCCTCTTGTGCCACAATAATATTATCTGTGATATGTCGCCCTGGAACAAAGCTACTTTGCTCCGGGCTCACCAGTAATCCCATGACCGATTTGAAACGGGCAGCAAATAACTTCGTAATGATCTTAAAAGAGACATTACATAGACTAATCGGCCTGAATTGAGTAAATTTAAGTGGATGATCCACTTTAGGGATCAAACAGATAAGTGTCTCATTGAGTCTAGGATCCACACATCGAGTAGCAAACACATCCAAAATAATCTGAAATACATCAGATGCCACTATGGACCATTGGCTCTGATAAAATAGAGCATGTAATCCATCAAGCCCCGGAGCTTTGAGTGCTCGCATTGCAAACACAGCCTTTCTCACCTCAACAAGTGTAACCTCCCTACCCAATTCTGACAAAGTCGCATCCGCAATATGAGGAAATCTATTCATGAGTGAGATACTAGAAGTCGACCCCTCCTTAGTACATAACTGTTGAAAAATGACATCGCCATACCCTTTAAAGTAGCAACATCATACTGCCACTCACCATTCTGATAATGGAGAGCCTCTATTTTATTCTTCTTACACCAGAATTTTGTTGTCTTATGAAAAAAGTGAGTATTTTTATCACCCTGGTACAACCATTTACATCGGGATTTCTGCATCCATATCAACTCTTCCCAAACCAAAAATTGCTAATATTCCTCTCTTAATTGAGGGAGCAGTCGGTGCAGGAACTGGTTTGGACGACGATCTAGAGCAGCTTCGACCCCCCTAATCCGATTAAAGAGTCGTCGTTTCTGATAGAAAACATTACCAAAGCACTCTCGGTTCCAAATTCGAACAGCATCCTGAAAATTCACGATTTTATGCACCAACATCTCTTCCCCCATCAAAGACTTACGCACCATATCCTGAAACTGATTATGGGTAAGCCAGGCAGCCCGAAACCGAAAGGGATGATGACGTACCTATAGCACAACATCCTGATTATCATGTTGAAGGATAGCTCTATGGTCAGACTTAATCCTTGGAAAATGTAAAACAAAGGCATTATCATACCGTGGCTGCCAAAGATCATTCCCCAGCACACGATCTAGGCGCCTGCACATAACACCTCGGAACCAAGTAAATCGAGGTCCCTTAAACCCCAAATCAATTAATCCACAATCATCAAACCATTGCCGAAATCGAGCTAGTCGAGCTGCTGGAGGAGTACCACCCATTTGAGTTTCATCAACACTCGTAATTTCATTAAAATCTACCATCAAAACCCACGGTTCCCTTATATTCTGACTGATCGTAGCTATCCTTAACCAGAATGGTATCCTCATAGTCTCCGACGGACTAGCATAAATTGCCGTCAAACAAAAAAGGATCACAACCATAAGGTTGTACCCGAACATAAACAAATTGAGAGAACTGCAACCAAAAATTTACAGTTAGGGCCTTCGGTCTGCACAAAATCCAGATACCCCCTGCAAAGCCTTGAGCATCTTCAACCACCCAACCACGGAAACCAAGTTTTCTAATAACATTCACCGCCCGTCGGCCACTAATTTCTGGTTCAAGAATTATAGCCAACTGGACTCTATATTGCTGCACCATATCCTTCAATATACTAGTAAAGTGGGCACTTTTATCGCCCTGAAAATTCCAAGAGAGAAATTTCAATCGATCCATTTTTCAGGACCAATTGAAGCCTCCTCTTCCTGATCATTCCCCCTACTTTCTTGAGGTCCATCCTTACTTCTTATCAAACCAAAGCCCTCCCGTTCCACTTCATTCGAAACCAGGGTTGGTGCGCTAATGTGCTTATCATTAGATAAGCAAGCATCAGCCACAATAGCCTTCGATACACGAACCTGACTGCACGCCTGACGCGAGGATCCATGATCCTGACCGCTATTACCCACTCTTAACCCCCCTTCACAAAACTGACCAATGGGATGAGAAACCTTTAAACACTATGCACCCCCATTGCCTTTTCGTTTCCCCATATTGTTAATTGTATTTAGGATTCTGAAAGGGTCCGATGACTGTTGCTTGTCACCGCTATATTCCGACGACCGTCGTGGCTGCGAAGAACCTCTATCATAGGTCATTCAGAGCTTGGACAGCCTATGTCTGCCTCCCATCTTGCTTCCAGAGGGCAGGGTTGACTTCTACTACACATCATAAGTGTTCGTACCAATTCGTACTTTAAAGGAGCGCATAATTTGGTTTTTGTAGGTAGTCAGGATCAACACCTGAGCCGTCTCCAAACAAAAGCTAGACTCAAACCCATTGCCTAATTTGAGGAAACTACCAAAAAGCACCGCAACTTGACTGAAAAAATCTTCACACCATGCCTGAGGAGGGACGCCATGCACGTTCAACCAGCATTCTTGATGTGTCGCCCCATCACCCTGCTTCTATTCCTTTAGCAGCACAAAGAATTCCCTGCACCAACCACCCTTATGCTTTAAACACTCAACCATCGCCTTCCTGATTCATCATCCCAAAAGCACAATCTCTCATCCTGTTTAGACATTCCTCCGGGGGTTTGAATTCAAAGGATTGCTGTCATTAGTCTCCTCTTTTCGCTCGGCTTCATCACCCGCCTTACACTGTTCTACAGCCTGAACAAAAGAGCGGCCATCAATGTTCATGTTTGCGTCTTTCTTTGGCCTATAAACTTTCACGATCTCTTTCCTTGCATCCATACGTACCCCCTCATGACCCGTATATTCAGTTCTACTCTTTGCCACATTCACCTTAAGCATTCCATTAATAAGTTTCGACCTATAGATCCTTGTCACCGTATCCATTGCCTTCCTCCTGAACTCGAATCCTACAAAACCAAATCGACTTCCATCCATATTCAATCTACTAGAGATAAAGAAGTCAAGCACAACACCCACCTTCGTCATCTCCTTAAACAGGTCTATAGCCCTCCAACCCTTTGGGATATTCTCAACAAAGATGCTCACAACCAATCCATTCTTCAAAGCTTCTTGGACGTGTATTCTGGTCCATCTTGAGAAGAATGTAGATTTCATTGATTTGCTCCCATCTCACCTGTGGCCGCAAAAACCGTTATTCCTGACGCATACGCTCACCATACTTTCTTTTTTGGTCCGCGCGTGAGGCGCGTTCAAAACGAGCTTAGTTGGATTGTGTATAGTTTTAGGTTGATTATGGTGGTGAGTTTCAAGCTTGGACTAAAATGGTTGGCGAGTGCTGATACTTATTACTTATGCATTACACCTTTGTATGTAGTGCGTTGTTATTTTCTTGACGGCTTATTTATTTCTTGAGTTTTATACTCACCCCACTATTTCCTCCCCTTTGTCTTTTAAGTTTGAGGGCTGTAGGTTAATGGATTTTATAAAACTTGTGGTAACCTCGTCGATGGACTTTATTGTAAGGATTTTTTTTAGAAGGTTTTGTCCCTGTATATTATTCGGTAGTGCCCTGTGTGGCAAGAAATTTATAAAACTTGTGGTATAGTATTGTATTAAATAGTTTTGATATATTTAGTATCTTTTGTTGCATTTCCGTTTGTTTAGTAACTTTTATTGCCTATTCCTTTGTTTGGTATGCTTTGAGGTTATAGATCCGGATTGGGGCAGGGTATTGGACTCTATCTGGATGAGATCATTATCCTGGATCAAGGCAATGAATTCGGAATTTCCTTTCTACCTGTCGGTTGTGATGTTATGCGCTGATAGTTTAAAATCATGGAAAAATCCCATATGTAAGTTAAAGTATGTTTGAAGCGGTTGTGTAAATATGCGATGGGCCTTGTATGGCTGGTTCTGCAGTCATTCCAGGGATGACTGCTTCTTGTAATTTTGTTTTTCCAATATGGAATAAAATCATATAATCGTTCATATCAAAATAAAAAAAAAAAATACTTCTGTTTACACTCGCATTTTCTTGTTTGTAACCTGCTAGGCAAAGGCAACAAACATTTGTGGAGACGACTATAGACCTAAGGGTGCCCTGTGGCCAGTTGTGGGTGGACACGGACCTGGCCGGTCGTCTTATTCGGGGTGTGACACGTACTTTGTTGCATCTTCAACTTGTACACTACTACATGAGAAATCAATTTGTAGGTAACTCCCACATATCGATATCTTCTAATTCTTCTTCAATTTCACCTAACTTATCTCATTCATCACACCGTACTTTACACCCGGTGCAAAAGTTAATCTGATGGTATTGACTATTCGCTGCTTGAGCTCCTCCCAATCTTCATTCTCCATGCCCCCTAGTATCTTCTCCTTGCCAAAGAGCGTTTCATCAACCCATGTTGTATCAACATACCTTTGACGTTGTTTTGCCAAAAACCGAAATCCTTCGTACCATCAAATTACTCCCACGTCAGACTTTGTGCTTGTAACCGCCAGCGTGAACTTTTATCGAACCCGCACTCTGATAGGAAATGTTGGGAAAAAAACTGCATAGATTAGCAAATAAAATATAACAAGCCACAGGAATTTAATGTTCCTACTTCCATCTCCACCCACCTACCCAAAGGCCCAAAGCATAATGTAATTAAGCAAACGGCTCACAAAGTGAAGTGAACGCTGCAATAAAATCAGTATAACAAAAGCAAGAAGAGATGAAAAGTAGACTCTTAAGTTCAAAGAATAGCTTATTTATTTCTTTTCAATCATTTGATTTGTACTATTGATCCCCTTCTGTTTAAACTTTCAAGCATATAAGTGCAAGTAAAACTGTTTAGTTATGGAAAAAATGTATATTATATTGTAATTTAAAATGGAATAAGAGAAATAAAATTTGAATAAATATTATTAATTCACAATTGGTAAAAGCTATTCTGCCAGACAAATAATTCTAGTGAAATGTGGGCACTTTTGCTAGTTCTTAAAATGAGGGAAAAACGGGCCCAGACTGATCTGTTGTTAGTAAAGCAGGTCATCTTGTGAACCTGGATGTTAATAAATCAGTTCTTGTGAGGAAAACCGCGAAGCTATACTGACAGGGTAGAGAGGATTTAACCCAACTGGAGGAGACCCAATGATGCAAAGATTGAACAGGCTCGTGTAAATTTGATTTCTTCCAGAAACAAAAGAGAAACGAATTGTTAAAGAACTTGTGCAGCTTTGACATACACAGTCTTAGCTTGGCCCATAATTATCAAATTATGTGCGTCTAAAGTAGAACAGTCTGGCTAATTTCTTCTTTTTGAGTACTGTAAAAGTAGCAAAAAGCACTAGCTAGCTAAAATGTATTGGCTAAGAAAGGATGGTGTTTATAAGATTTTTTCAAAGCAGACTAACGGACTGTGTACTATATATATTTTACTGCATGGTGTAAGTTATTCCAGACCCACATAGCGAAAGGAAGTAGCGCAAGACCAGACAGATGAAATTTTACTAAAAAATTAGCAAAGTGTATATACTTTAATGCAAAGCGCAAGTTATTCCTGAGCCAGGTGGTGGCAAAAGTAAATAGTGCAACACGAACGACATACACGGTGGTGTTTTAATTACTGAGAAAGCAAAGTATATATACACGATGCTTCCATCGGCTATATAAAGAAGGCTGGGCAAGGTTGGCTTCTCATCGCTCACACAGAGTGCAAATTAAGACATTCTCCCTAAAAAATTGAGTGAAAATGTCAGGTCAATCATGGAGGCTCAATGTGGAAACCTGCACTCCAGAAGAATACTTGAAGTTCCTCGAAGATTTGCGGAATGAGTTGGCAGAGCACTGGACAATGGGACCAGACGACGACCATACTTTCCCCATACTTGCTCTTCAATCCAACACAATTGAGTGGATAGAGATTCGGCTGGAGACCAAGACCAACCATATCATTTTGCTCATCAGCCGAGCCAATCTGTACGTAAAAGGCTTCCGAACCAGTGATGGCCGCCTTTTCGAGCTGGCTGCGACCCCTGAAGAGCAGGTGCTTCCTGGTTCCAGACGCCTTGGCTTTGAGGGCAGCTACCGGGAATTGCTACGTGCTGCAACTGGTAGGAGGGTCGTCGGCGACATTCGCAATGCAGTCCAGGCTGTTTCTTTGAGCTTAAACAAACTCAGAGATGCAGTGAACTCCCTCGCGAGAAACCCGGAAGACAGACGAAGAGCGGGCCAAAGCCTGCTCCAGATGGTGTGGATGATATCCGAAGCAGCCAGATTCTACACAGTGGCCGAGGCTGCCGCAACCAGGTCAGAGGCGCCTGTGAGTTCAACCATGGCACAGCTGGTGATGCTGTGGGGAGACATAAGTAGAAGAGTAATTCAGGCGTTTGCCCATCCGCTGTTGCATCCCTTCATGATTCCCGACGACATTATACAAGACTTGGGAATAAGCACAGCTGCCGATGTAATTAGGCTCGCGGCCATTCTGGCGTTCACCCTCCCCAACTATATGATTGAAAAGTCGAGGAGGCATAAACGGGAAGCACTTGCCAGCTTGGGCGCAACACCTCAAAGGGAGGCAACTCTCTTCTACTATACCGCGGGTGCAACACTGGCGGAGGTGTTCTATGTGACGATGGAGAATATCGACGATGAGGGTCAACACTGGTATCTCCCAGGCGGAGGTCAACTGTACGGAAAAATAACGGTCACGGATGGCTATGGCAGTCAATACTTGTTCAATCGAGGCAGGGATGAGTACCAAAAAGTATATCCAGGTACCAATGCTTTGCTCACTGGGCCAGCCAAGCCTATCTCAGCCAACGACTCTTTCACCATTGATTTCGACCTGAAGGACAAGGATGTCGTCTCCAAGGATGATGAAGTGGTTAACGACCAATTCACCTGGAACCCTTTCGAGGGTGGGAATGCATGGAACCGAAGCATCAAGAAAGTTGTTCGTGGGCGGTATGGACAGGCAACCGTGTGCTACGGAGTCTTCGAGAATGCGGTGGTGGCCACTGTTGAGGTCAAAGTTCTTAACGCAGACTACGAAGATCCCGCGGAGGTCTATGGATGGGTGAATGCTGCTGTAAACCTTGAGGTGGTGGAGCTGTTTTTCAAGGGAAAAGGGGAGCTAGTGAAGGTCGGGAAATGGGAACTCCTTCCACTCTCGAGATCCACAGTCGTCGTGCCGTTGAACGATGCCCTCAATATCAGCGCTGATCTGTATGATTACGATTTCCTGTCTTATGATGACAACTTTGCTGATGGCTCTGCAATCTTTACACCTAAAACCCAAGGATCTGAAAAGCACAAAATCGGTGGCCGCCACGGCGAGGTTGAAGTGAAAGTTACTTGGAGTATGTTTTAATTAATTAATAACCTGCGTATACCTGGGGAAGGCTTCATTCAGTTATATTATTATTATTACTACAAGTAAAATAATCTACCTCAGGCTCAGCAGGCATGAATAAGTCATGATCATATGATGTCGTCTGTTTAAATACTAGCCACCACTATTATTGCTATGTCACTCGGTGACTTCATCACTGTACAATATTTATGGCTCCTCTAAATAAATAAGAGGCAATATAGTCGGTGGCTCTTGTACTAATTNTTTATGGCTCCTCTAAATAAATAAGAGGCAATATAGTCGGTGGCTCTTGTACTAATTTGTGAAATATATATGTAATTATGATCAATGCAACTACTGTGGTTTTCTGTAATGTGTTAATTTTGTGGTCTGGCTTGAGAAAGAAGTGGTATCTAAATAACCGCGAGCCATTATATATAGTCTTAGCATAACCTACTTAATGGTTCGTGTGTTTATATCTCTATACGTTGCCTTCTTCAATTTTGATTTTGTGGTCGAATTTTGTGTACAGTCAATAAGAGGGGTACATTTTATGTAACTAGAGTTCCTCGTTTGTCTTAGCTAGGTTGAATAGCTTGTCTAAGGTGTATCTATTGTCAGAGAGGCTGTCATTCTGGCATTAGCCAGGGGCACCGCCCCAATGGTGCATCAATATCAAGGAAGTTTTATCTTTCGTTCCTAGAATACTTTGAAATCCTCTTTGTAAACATAAACAGAGCAGCAGCTAATAGAGTTGCGCATTGGCTAGCTAAGGAGGCTCTTGAGGGGGTTGTATCTGCACTGATGTAGTCTCATCTATGCAAATATATATCAAATGATCTTGTTCTGACAAAAAAAAAAGGTGTATCTAAGAACGTCTGCTAGTAATAACTCGAGGACTTTCTGGCGGCCCTTGGACTTGATTTTTTTTTGATGGTAACGAATGCTTTATTGATATATAATACTCACTAATTACAACAACCACGTCATACACATTGGAGGAGGTTACAACTGATACACCTTAAGACACAAAACAAGGGACAGATCACGTCAGTTACATTGCAATAACTTAAACTTCCTCCTGGGGCCTTTCCAGTTCTTCAGCGTGTCTGCATTTGACATTATCATGGATGTACAAAAGGGGGTATCAACTTGTAATGCTTTCATCCAAGTAATCGCACGAACAAGTGCCATGTCCATCAATCTCTCAGCATCTGCGGCAACAGATTGGAAGATCCTCCTGTTTCTCTCCAGCCAGAGAGTCCACATGGTTGCCAACCCAATGATGAACCATCATGATCTGCTACAGCTAAACGGAGATATATAGGTCCACTGAATCAGAAAATTCTCCAAGTCAGCCGGGAAACACCATTGAATTCCCCACCATCTACAAATTTTCGACCACACCGACCAGGATACCCGACAATGGAGTAAGAGGTGATCCCTGGATTCGAGATTTCCATGACACAAGCTACATATTGAATCAGCCAGAG
>JAKUCV010005209.1:7969-20914 GCA_028386065.3 Turnera subulata
TTACAAGGATTTCCTATAGATGAACTCTCTATATATCTTCATCCTTGTTGCTTCAAATCTTGTACTCCTTTGTCTTAGACTTGTGCTTCATTGATTGATGTCTTTTTGCTTTTCTTCAAGGAATGAATTCATGAATGGAGCTTTGGTTAGTTTGTCATTATCAAAACCCTGAAATGAAACATGGAAGCATTAGTCCTAACAAGTGGTTGGTCTCACCCCCTCACGTCTTTTACAGGTTAACTGTTCCTTGAGCAGTGGTGCATATCAGCAGGTGGCGGTGGTTTCCTCTTGCCGAGTCGAATCTATAGGGTTCATGTCATACATGTATACTTGGCTTGTTAGTTTTCCGCTGCGTACTTGCTTTCCTTGTATAACTTATTTTATAATTGTATCATGATTATGCTATTTTTATCGTATCCCGGGCAGAAGGGCATTTGGATCACTTCACATGATATAATTAATTTAATGGATAATTTGGGATACGGTGTTTCAGTTGATGATTTTTCGTGTCCTGGAAATGATAAGGGCAATTTGGTCATTTTATATTTAATTTATAGTTTATATTAAAAACTTGGGACTTGGGCGTTTCATCGATGTTCTACTTTGAGACATCGATGTTCCATCAATTGACGCTTTCAAACAATTTGGCAGACTCTTTCAAACATCGATGTTGAGCTTTTAAACATCGATGTTCATTCAGTTGTGTTTTCAAGAAGTTTGGGCAGAACTCAGAAAACATCGATGTTCTCATGTAAACTAGTTTTAAAATGTTTTGGCAGATTGGCCAAAACATCGATGTTCTCATGTTAGACATCGATGTTCTAGTGACCGTTAGTCCAACAATTCTTTTTTACTGGGAGAACATCGATGTTCAGCCGTTATGAGCAGAAACCTTTTTCAGCTTCCCATGCTATTTTGTCTAAAGATGTTTTGGATTGATTCCCAAACGGTCATACATGTTTTCAGGCATATAAATAGTGTTATTACACCTCTGTTTATGTACAATCAACTCTCTACATTTTAAGCATTCATTGTCATACATTCATACACAATTTTAAGAGCCAATATCCTTGAAGATTGAGAGTTGCCTTTATAGAGCTTATCTTGTTTAGTCATATCCACTCTTTGATAGAGTTTTGCTTTTAGTGATTTAAGTGTAGTCATACACCTTCCCTTGTAGCAAATTCATAGGAAGAGTGTTTTCTATCTGTGAGAGAAGTCTTGAAGTGAGGTATCTTCAAGCAAGTGTGTAGAGGTTCGTGTGACTCAAACTCTAGGATTGTAAACGGTTTGTTAAGCACCCGGAAGCTTAACGTAGTTAGTGAAATCTTCGAAAGAGTCTCTGGGAGGACTGGATTAGCCACACAAGTTGTGTGTGTGAACCAGTATAAAATTCGATATGTCCTTCATTCTTTCAATTCCGCAATTACTTCCTGCAAGGATTTTGATTTCATCCAAAAAATGCTATTCACCCCCCCTCTAGCGTAGGGCACCTATTCTATCATAATTAGCTTTTTTTAAAATAAAAAACGCTCATAAAGGGTTTGATTATCTTTTTTTTAATGGAAAATCCCGTTCTTCCAAATTTATTTCGCTCTAGCCTCGTAAATTTCTAGAAAACCTTTAATATAAATATAATCCGCCCTCAAATTGAGGAAAATAAATAAATAAACACAATCCACCTTCCAATTGGGGGGAAAAAACATTTAAAATAAATGTAACGGCGCCAGCTATTGTGTTTTAAGTTGTCGCGGGGCTCGAGAAAAAAGAGGGGTGCAACACGAGGACTTCCCAGGAGGTCATCCATCCTAGTACAACTCTCGCCCGAGCACGTTTCACTACGGAGTTGTGATGGGATCCGGTGCATTAGTGCTGGTACGATTGCACCCGTCATATCTATCTTCATAAATTTATTTATCCAAGTCGCCATGTATAATCGGCTTTCCTTTAAATAAAAAAGGCTCATAAAGGGTTTGATTCTTTTTTTTTTAATGGAAAACCTCGTTCTTCCAATATCATTTCGTTCTAACCTCGCAAATTTCTGGAAAACCTTTAAAATAAATATAATTCGCCCCCAAAATGAGGAAAATAAATAAATAAATATAATCCGCCCACAAATTGAGGAAAATAAATAAATAAATATAAAACGCCTTCAAATTGGGGGAAAAATGTTAAAATAAATGTAACCGCACCGGATATTGTGTTCAAAGTTGCCGCAGGGCTGGAGCAAAAAGAGGGATGCAACACGAGGACTTCCCAAGAGATCACCCATCCTAGTACTACTATCGCCCAAGCACGTTTAACTTCGGAGTTTTGATAGGACCCGGTGCATTAGTGTTGGTCTGATCGCACACATTATATTCATCATCGTAAATTTATTTATCCAAGTCGCCACGTATAACCGGCTTTTCTTTAAATAAAAAAGGCTCATAAAGGGTTTGATTATCTTTTTTTTTTAATGGAAAACCCCGTTCTTCCAAATTTATTTCGGTCTAGCCTTGCAAATTTCTGGAAAACCTTTAATATAAATATAATCCGCCCTCAAATTATGGAAAATAAATAAACATAATCCGCCTTCAAATGGGGGGGGGGGGGAAGGGAAACGTTAAAATAAAAGTAACCATGCCAGCTACTGTGTTTTAAGTTGCCGCAGGGCGGGAGCAAAAAAAGGGGTGCAACACGAGGACTTCAAAGGAGGTCACCCATCGTAGTACGACTCTCGCCCTAGCACGTTTAGCTTTGGAGTTCTGATGGGATCTGGTGCATTAGTGCTGGTATGATCGCATCCGTCATATCCATCGTCATAAATTATAATCGGGGACCGACAAACTGGAAAAACAGCTATTGCTATCGATAAGTGGTTTCCTTGGCGAAAATTTTCTTCTTAACTGCGCTGGAATATGAAAACAAACCACGTGCATCCAAACACTTGAAAATGAAAGGAAATCCGCCTTGTCCCACGCCGTCAAGGATGAAGTTAGTGATAGGGGTGGAATATTGAGCTTCGATATCCAAGTCGCCAAGTATAATCGGATTTTTTTTAATTAAAAAAGGCTCATAAAGGGTTTGATTATCTTCTTTTTTAATGGAAAAGCTCGTTCTTCCAAATTCATTTCGCTCTAGCCTCGCAAATGGTAGGGCAGTTGTATACTGTCAGATATTAATCCTACAAGCGCACAGGGTAGTTGTAGTACTCTATCAAGGTCGTATCCACAGGGACTGGGATGAATATGTTACTCCTTACCTAAGATAAATTAGGCTTGAGACAATTAAACAAAAAACGGATTATGGGGTGAGTGTCAATCGAAAATCAAATTAAGCAAGAGAATAAAAGTAATAGCAGTGTTGAAGTACGTTAGAATCAAATTTGGTGAAATCTTAGGCATCCAGGGATTCACATGTCTCGCCTTTATGCTCTAAATTGCTCAACAGCATCATCACAGGCTGGGCCTGTGTGACGCCCTGTGTTTAATAAGAAGTCTTGAAGGGGCTCCCAACCTAAGGTACTACCAATGGCTTTCGATCTTATTGATAGTTCTCTATGCTTCCATCTACCCCCTGTCACTAGAGTAGACGTCCACTTAGAGGTGAAGTTGGTGTTGGTGCTAATTACCCACAGTCTCTCCCTTTCTTCTTTCAAACGGCTAGGGAGTGAAGGCTGATTGTTGTTGGTCAAGCTCAGTTGGCTTCTCCTTTCGGTCCTTCACCAAGATGCTACTAGATTTAAGACAGACTGCTCAATAATCAATCAAGAATCAGATTAAAAGTGGTGTCATTTTCTTGACTATGCTGCAACAGGCTGAGACAGTGCTAAGTCCGTGACTGAGCCTGTCGAGAACACAAGGTAAATTACACAGATTGGTTATTGCAGGCGCTCTCAACCTATACTGAACCCATTTGTTTCCACTCATAGGTTCCTCCCAAAGTTCTCACTCATCCTAATTCTTTTGCATCGGTCAAACTAAGGGGATTAAGAATTGGTGTTGAGGCTAATTCACCAATTAGTTCCTAATTTCTTTCGAAACTAAGAGCTAAGCGTTGGTTGTTGTTATTCCAGCAACTATGGTTTCTCCTTTCGGTCCGTCACCTAGCTACCTATAATCATGTATGGGTTTGATCAAGACTCAAACATGGAGCGAGTTTGCAACAACCAAGCAAGAAAAACAGTTAAGAACATATGAAGGGCAATTTATTGCACTAAGAATAGAGACATGCTTTACCCCTTCAACCTAAGAGGGGTTGTTTAGTTCATAGTCAAGGTTACAAAATCAAAAGAAATTAAGGGTAGCATAATGTTTGGAACCAAGCTGGAGGTTAGGGACAACACGATTTCTGCCCAGAAAAGGCTGCAGAATCGTGTTTTCCCATTAAACCCTTTGTTCCAAAGTTCTGCAGGTTATAGGTATTGATCGAGGGGTCCGATTCGATCTGTGTTCTTCCTTTCTCCTTCTCATTTATGGTGCATATTCCTCTGTTTTCTTCTCTCCCACGTGCTGGAAGGTATGGTAGTTGGGCAAGTTGAGCTTTAGTTGCCCATCTTGCTCCTCGAGGTAAGGTAGCTTGGGAGGTGTGCCGAATGGGTGAAATCTGCAAATCTGCAGATTTTAGAAGACTTAGGGGGGAGGATAACTGTTCTTTAATTGTTAAATTGTTCGGGTGTGATGATTATCCCCTCCGTCCCATGCTTAGAGTCTTCTGAGTCGCTCAGGTCATGATTGAGGGTTGAAGGGGTTGCAAGTGGTGAAGCTCTGCAAGTGGCTGAGTTTAATATTCTTTTCTTCGCGTTTTGGTCATCTGCAGATTCCACAGGCTGAGCCTGTGCTGGGCCTATGCCTGAGGCTGTGTGCGATCTCTTCCCATTTTTCTGTGCAATTGAATTTAGCTATTTTTGGGATTGATGTAGTGACGTGATGGCTTCGTGTATCAAGGCAAAGGTGGTGAAATCCAGTGGATAACTTGTGATTGGAGGGGGATTCGTGGCTTTTCACTGATTTTGCAATGAACAACAGGCTGTCAAACATGCTCATGCTGTGCCAGAGGCTGTTTCATTGAAATCTCCAATAAATTCTCCAAATTTTTTCAAAATGCACCTGGAATCACTAATCATACAGTAAGGGATGGGATTTAAGGGAATATGATGAAATAATACAAAGTAAGGCATATAGTCATGATAAATCGAGAGAAAAATATATCTAAAATCATGCCTAAAACTATGCATATTTCATGTGCATCAGAAAAATTTTGGAAAACCTTTAATATAAATATAATCCGCCCTCAAATTGAGGAAAATAAATAAATAAACATAATCTGCCTTGAAATTGGGGGTAAAAAAACGTTAAAATTAATTTTACCGCGCCAGCTACTGTGTTTTAAGTTGTCGCGGTGCAGGAGCAAAAACAGGGGTGCAACACGAGGACTTCCCAGGAGGTCACCCATCGTAGTACTACTCTCGCCCTAGCACGTTTAGCTTCGGATTTCTGATGGGATCCGGTGCATTAGTGTTGGTATGATCGCACCCGTCATATCCATCGTCATAAATTTATTTATCCAAGTCGCCAAGTATAATCGGATTTCTTTTAAATAAAAAAGGCTCATAAAGGGTTTGATTTTCTTCTTTTTTAAAGGAAAAGCTCGTTATTCCAAATTCATTTCACTCTAGCCTCGCAAATTTGTGTAAAATCAATTAATAAACATAATCCGCCTTCAAATTGGGGGGTGAAAAACGTTAAAATAAATGTAAATGTGCCAGCTATTGTGTCCCAAGTTGCCACGGGGCGGGAGCGGAAAGAGGGATGCAATACTAGGACTTCCCAGGAGGTCACCCATCCTAGTACTACTCTCTCCCACGCACGTTTAACTTCGGAGTTCTAATGGAATCCGTTGCATTAGTGCTGCTATGATCGCACCCTCATATCCGTCGTTATAAATTTATTTATCCGTGTCGCCAACTATAATCGACTTTCTTTTAAATAAAAGAGGCTCAAGAATGGTTTGATTATCTCTTTTTTAGTGGAAAACCTCGTTCTTCGAAAATCCTTCCGCTCTAACCTCGCAAATTTCTTGAAAGCCTTTAAAATAAATATATTCTGCCCTCAAATTGAGGAAAATAAATAAATAACCATAATCCACCTTCAAATTGGGGGGCAAAACGCCAGCTATTGTGTTCCAAGTTGCCGCGGGGCGGGGGCAAAAAGAGGGGAGCAACAGGAGGACTTCCTAAGAAGTCACCCACCCTAGTACTACTGTCGCCCAAGCACGTCAAACTTCGGAGTTCTGTTATGATCCGGTGCCTTAGTGCTGGTATGATCGCACCCGTCATATCCATCGTCACAAATTTATCTATCCAAGTCGCCATGTATAATCGGCTTTCTTTTAAATAAAAGAGCCTCATAAACGGTTTGATTGTCTTCTGTTTTAAAGGAAAAACTCGTTCTTCCAAATTCAATTTGCTCTAGAATCGCAAATTTGTGGAAAATCAGTAAATAAACATAATCCACTTTCAAATTGGTGTGGAAAAAAACATTAAAATAATTGTAAACGTGCCAACTATTGTGTGCCTAGTTGCCGCGGGGCGGGAGCAAAAAGAGGGGTGCAGCACAAGGACTTCCCAAGAAGTCACCCATCATGGTACCACTCTCGCCCAAGCACATTAAACTTCGGAGTTCTGATGGGATCCGATGCCTTAGTGCTGGTATGATCGCACCCGTCATATCCATCGTCACAAACTTATTTATCCAAGTCGCCAAGTATAATCCACTTTCTTTTAAAAAAAAGAGGCTCATAAAGAGTTTGATTATTTTCTTTTTTAAAGGAAGAGCTCGTTCTTCCATATTCATTTCGCTCTACCCTCGCAAATTTGTGAAATATCAATAAATAAGCATAATCTGCCTTCAAATTGGGTGGGGGGGGGGGGGGGGGTGGAAGCGTTAAAATAAATGTAACCGCGCCAGCTGTTGTGTTTTCTGTTGCCGCGGGGCGGGGGCAAAAAGAGGGGTGCGACAAGAGGACTTCCCAAGAAGTCACCCATCCTGGTACTAGTCTTGCCCAATCACGTTAAACTTAGGAGTTCTGATGGGATCCGGTGCCTTAGTGCTAGTATGATCGCACCCGTCATATCCATCGTCACAAATTTATTTATCCAATTCGCCAAGTATAATCGGCTTTCTTTTAAGTAAAAGATGCTCATCGACGGTTTGATTATTTTCTTTTTTAAAGGAAAAGCTCGTTCTTCCGAATTCATCTCGCTCTAGCCTCGTAAATTTGTGGGAAATCAATAAATAAACATAATCCGCCTTCAAATTAGGGGGGAAAAAAACGTTAAAATAAATGTAAACGTGGCAGCTATTGTGTCCCAAGTTGCCGCTGGGCTAGAGCAAAAAGAGGGGTGCAACACGAGGACTTCACAAGATGTCACCCATCCTAGTACTACTCTCTCCCAAGCATGATAAACTTCGGAGTTCTATTGGGATCCGGTGCCTTAGTGCTGGTATGATCGCACCTGTCATATCCATCGTCACAAATTTTTTTATCCAAGTCGCCAAGTATAATCGGCTTCCTTTTAAATAAAAGAGGCTCATAAAGGGTCTGAGTATCTTCTTTTTTAAAGTAAACGCTCGTTCTTCCGAATTCATCTCGCTCTAGCATCGCAAATTTGTGGAAAATCAATAAATAAACATAATCCGCTTTCAAATTGGGGTGGAAAAAACCGTTAAAATAAATATAAACGTGCCAGCTATTGTGTCCCAAGTTGCCACGGGGTGGGAGCAAAAAAAGGGGTGCAACACGAGGACTTCCGAAGAAGTCAGCCATCCTAGTACAACTCTTGCCCAAGAATGTTAAACTTCGGCTTTCAGATGGGATGCGGTGCATTGGTGCTGGTATGATCGCACCCGTCATATCCATCGTCACAAATTTATTTATCCAAGTCGCCAATTATATTCGGCTTTCTTTTAAATAAAAGAGGCTCATAAACGGTTTGATTATCTTCTTTTCCAAAGGAAAAACTCATTCTTCCAAATTCATTTCGCTCTAGCATTGCAAATTTGTGGAAAATTAATAAATAAACATATTCCGCTTTCAAATTGGGGGGGGGGGGGGGGAACGTTAAAATAAATGTAAAGGTGCCAGCTATTGTGTCCCAAGTTGGCGCGGGGCGGGAGCAAAAAGAGGGGTGCAACATGAGGACTTCCCAAGAAGTCACCCATCCTAGTACTACTCTCGCCCAAGCACGTTAAACTTTGGAGTTCTGATGGGAACCGGTGCATTAGTGCTGGTATGATCGCACCCGTCGTATCCATCGTCACAAATTTATTTATCCAAGTCGCCAAGTGTAATCGGCTTTCTTTTAAGTAAAAGAGGCTCATAAGCGGTTTGACTATTTTTTTTTAAAAAGGAAAAGCTCGTTCTTCCAAATTCATTTCGCTCTAGCATTGCAAATTTGTGGAAAATCAATAAATAAACAAAATTCGCTTTCAAATTGGGCCGGGGGGGGGGGGGGGGGGGAACGTTAAAATAAATATAAACGTGCCAGCTATTGTGTCCCAAGTTGGCGCGGGGTGGGAGCAAAAAGAGGGGTGCAACACGAGGACTTCCCAAGAAGTCACCCATCCTAGTACTACTCTCGCCCAAGCAAGTTAAACTTCGGAGTTCTGATCGGATCCCATGCACTAGTGCTGGTATGATCGCACCCGTCATATCCATCGTCACAAATTTATTTATCCAAGTCGCCAAGTATAATCGGCTTTCTTTTAAATAAAAGAGGCTCATAAACGGTTTGATTATCTCCTTTTTTAAAGGAAAAGCTCGTTCTTCCAAAATCAATTCGCTCTAGCCTCGTAAATTTGTGTAAAATCGGGGGGGGGGGGGGGGGGGGGGGGGGACTAGGGTGGGGACTTTAAAGTAAATGTAAACGTGGCAGCTATTGTGTCCCAAGTTGCCGCAGGGAGGGAGCAAAAAGTGGGGTGCAACACGAGGACTTGCCAAGAAGTCACCCATCCAAGTACTACTCTCGCCCAAGAACGTTAGACTTTGGAGTTCTGATGGGATCTGGTGCATTGGTGCAGGTATTATTACGCCCGTCATATCCATCGTCAAAAATTTATTTATCCAAGTCGCCTAGTATAATTCGCTTTCTTTTAAATCAAAGAGGCTCATAAAAGGTCTGATTATTTTCTTTTTAATGGAAAAGCTCGTTCTTCCGAATTCATCTCGCTCTAGCATCGCAAATTTGTGAAAAATCAATAAATAAACATAATTCGCTTTCAAATTGGGGGGAAAAAAACGTTAAAATAAATGTAAACTTGCCAGTTATTGTGTCCAAAGTTGCCGCGGGGCGGGAGCAAAAAGAGGGGTGCAACACGAGGACTTCCAAAGAAGTCACTCATCCTAGTAGTACTCTCGCCCAAGCACGTTAAACTTTGTTGTTCTGATGGGATTCGGTGCATTAGTGCTTGTATGATCGCACCCGTCATATCCATCGTCACAAATTTATTTATCCAAGTCGCCGAGTATAATCGGATTCTTTTTAAAATAAAAAAGGATCATAAAGGGTTTGATTATCTTTTTTTTTTAATGGAAAATCTCGTTGTTCCAAATTTATTTTGCTCTAGCCTCGCAAATTTCTGGAAAACCTTTAAAATAAATATAATCCGCCCTCAAAGTGAGGAAAATGAGTAAATAAACATAATCCGCCATCAAATTGGGGGGAAAAAATGTTAGAATAAATGTAACCGAGCAAAATATTGTGCTTTAAGTTGCCGCGGGGCGGGAGCAAAAAGAGGGGTGCAACATGAGGACTTCCCAAGAAGTCACCCACCCTAGTACTACTGTCTCCCATGCACGTTAAACTTCGGTGTTCTGATGGGATCCGGTGAATTAGTGCTGGTATGATCGCACCCGCCATATCCATCATTACTAATTTATTTATCCAAGTCGCCAAGTTTAATCGGCTTTTTCTAAAACAAAAGAGGCTCATAAAGGGTTTGATTATCTTCTTTTTTAATGAAAAATCTCGTTGTTCCAAACATATTTCGCTGTAGCCACGCAAATTTCTGGAAAACCTTTAAAATAAATATAATCCGCCCTCAAATTGAGGAAAATAAATAAATAAACATAATCCACCATTAATTGGGGAAAAAAACGTTAAAATATATGTAACCGCGCCAGCTATTGTGTTTTAAGTTGCCGCAGGGCGGGAGCAAAAGGAGGGGTGAAACACATGGACTTCCCAAGAAGTCACCCACCCTAGCACTACTCTCGCCCAAGCACGTTAAACTTCGGAGTTCTGACGGGATCTGGTGCCTTAGTGCTGGTATGATCGCACCCATTATACCCTTCGTAAAAATTTATGTATCCATGTCGCTAAGTATTATCGGCTTTTTTTTAAATAAAAGAGGCTCACAAAGGGCTTGATTTTTTTTTTAAAAGGAAAAGCTCGTTCTTCCGAATTCATCTCGCTCTAGCATCACGAATTCCTAGAAAATCAATAAATAAACATAATCCGCTTTCAAATTGGGGGGTGGAAAAAAACGTTAAAACAAATGTAAACATGCCAGTTATTGTGTCCCAAGTTCCCGCGGGGTGGGAGCAAAAAGAGGGGTGCAACACGGGGACTTCCCAAGAAGTCACCCCTTCTAGTACTACTCTCGCCAAAGCATGTTAAACTTCGGAGTTCTGATGGGATCCGGTGCCTTAGTGCTGGAATGATCGCACCTGTCATATCCATCGTCACAAATTTATTTATCCAAGTCGCCAAGTATAATCGGCTTTCTTTTAAATAAAAAAGGCTCATAAAGGGTTTGAATATCTTCCTTTCTTAAAGGAAAAGCTCGTTCTTCCGAATTCAGCTCGTTCTAGCATCGCAAATTTGTGGAAAATCAATAAATAAACATAATCCGCTATCAAATTGGGGGGTAGAAAAAAATGTTGAAATAAATGTAAACGTGCCGGCTATTGTGTCCCACGTTGCCGCGGGACGGGAGCAAAAAGAGGGATGCCACACGAGGACTTCCCAAGAAGTCAGCCATCTTAGTACTACTCTCGCAAAAGGACTTTAAACTTCGGAATTCTGATGGGATCCGGTGCATTGGCGCTAGTATGATGGCACCAGCCATATCCATCGTTACAAATTTGTTTATCCAAGTCGCCAAGTTTAATCGGCTTTTTTTAAATGAAAGAGGCTCATAAAGGGTTTCATTATCTTCTTTTTTAATGAAAAACCTCGTTCTTCCAAATTTACTTCGCTCTAGCCTCGCAAATTTCTGTAAAACCTTGAAAATAAATATAATCCGCCCTCAAATTGACAAAAAATAAATAAATAAACATAATCCGCCTTCAAATTGGGTGGAAAAAATGTTAAAATAAACATAACCGCGCCAGCTATTGTGTTTTAAGTTGCCGCGGGGTGGGAGCAAAAAAACGGGTGCAACAGGAGGACTTACCAAGAAGTCACCCACCCTAGTACCACTCTCGCCCAAGCACGTTAAACTTCGGAGTTCTGATGCGATCCGGTGCCTTAGTGCTGGTATGATCACACCCGTCATATCCATCGTCACAAATTTATTTATCCAAGTCGCCAATTATAATCGGCTTTCTTTTAAATAAAAGAGGCTCATAAAGGGTTTGATTATCTTTTTTTTAAAGGAAAAGCTCGTTCTTCCGAATTCATCTCGCTCTAGCATCACGAATTCCTAGAAAATCAATAAATAAACATAATCCGCTTTCAAATTGGGGGGTGGAAAAAAACGTTAAAACAAATGTAAACATGCCAGTTATTGTGTCCCAAGTTCCCGCGGGGTGGGAGCAAAAAGAGGGGTGCAACACGGGGACTTCCCAAGAAGTCACCCCTTCTAGTACTACTCTCACCAAAGCATGTTAAACTTCGGAGTTCTGATGGGATCCGGTGCCTTAGTGCTGGAATGATCGCACCTGTCATATCCATCGTCACAAATTTATTTATCCAAGTCGCCAAGTATAATCGGCTTTCTTTTAAATAAAAAAGGCTCATAAAGGGTTTGAATATCTTCCTTTCTTAAAGGAAAAGCTCGTTCTTCCGAATTCAGCTCGCTCTAGCATCGCAAATTTGTGGAAAATCAATAAATAAACATAATCCGCTATCAAATTGGGGGGTAGAAAAAAACGTTGAAATAAATGTAAACGTGCCGGCTATTGTGTCCCACGTTGCCGCGGGACGGGAGCAAAAAGAGGGATGCCACACGAGGACTTCCCAAGAAGTCAGCCATCTTAGTACTACTCTCGCAAAAGGACTTTAAACTTCGGAGTTCTGATGGGATCCGGTGCATTGGCGCTAGTATGATGGCACCAGCCATATCCATCGTTACAAATTTGTTTATCCAAGTCGCCAAGTTTAATCGGCTTTTTTTAAATGAAAGAGGCTCATAAAGGGTTTGATTATCTTCTTTTTTAATGAAAAACCTCGTTCTTCCAAATTTACTTCGCTCTAGCCTCGCAAATTTCTGTAAAACCTTGAAAATAAATATAATTCGCCCTCAAATTGACAAAAAATAAATAAATAAACATAATCCGCCTTCAAATTGGGTGGAAAAAATGTTAAAATAAACATAACCGCGCCAGCTATTGTGTTTTAAGTTGCCGCGGGGTGGGAGCAATAAAACGGGTGCAACAGGAGGACTTACTAATAAGTCACCCACCCTAGTACCACTCTCGCCCAAGCACGTTAAACTTCGGAGTTCTGATGCGATCCGGTGCCTTAGTGCTGGTATGATCACACCCGTCATATCCATTGTCACAAATTTATTTATCCAAGTCGCCAAGTATAATCGGCTTTCTTTTAAATAAAAGAGGCTCATAAAGGGTTTGATTATCTTTTTTTTAAAAGGAAAAGCTCGTTCTTCCAAATTCAATTCGCTCTAGCCTCCTAAATTTGTGTAAAATCAATAAATAAACATGATCTGCCTTCAAATTGGG
>JAKUCV010005209.1:20942-61232 GCA_028386065.3 Turnera subulata
GGGGGGGGGGGGGGGGGGGGGGAACGTTAAAATAAATGTAAACGTGGCAGCTATTGTGTCCCAGGTTGCCGCGGGGCGGGAGCGAAAAGAGGGGTGCAACACGAGGACTTCCCAAGAAGTCACCCATTCAAGAAATACTCTCGCCAAAGAACGTTAAACTTCGGAGTTCTGATGCGATTCGGTGCATTGGTGCTGGTTTGATTACGCCCGTCATATCCATCGTTTCAAATTTATTTATCCAAGTCGCCTAGTATAATCGGCTTTCTTTTAAATCAAAGAGGCTCATAAATGGTTGGATTATCTTCTTTCTAAAAGAAAAAAATTATTCTTCCAATTTCATTTCGCTCTAGCATCGTAAATTTGGGGAAAATCAATAAATAAACATAATCCACTTTCAAATTGGGGTGAAAAAAATGTAAAAATAAATGCAAACGTGCCAGCTATTATGTCACAAGTTGCCGCGGGGCGGGAGCAAAAAGAGGGGTGCAACACAAGGACTTCCCAAGAAGTCACCCATCATAGTACCACTCTCGCCCAAGCACGTTAAACTTCGTAGTTCTAATGGGATCCTGTGCCTTAGTGCTGGTATGGTCGCACCTGTCGTATCCATCATCACAAATTTATTTATCCAAGTCGCCAAGTATAATCAACTTTTTTTAAATAAAAGAGGCTCATAAAGGGTTTGATAATCTTTTTTTTAAAGGAAGAGCTCGTTCTTCCAAATTCATTTCACTCTAGCCTCGCAATTTGTGGGAAATCAGTAAAGAAACATAATCCGCTTTCCAATTGGGGGGAAAAAACATTAAAATAAATGTAAACGAGCCAGCTATTGTGTCCGAAGTTGCCGCGGGGCGGGACCAAATAGAGGGGTGCACCACCAGGACTTCCCAAGAAGTCATCCATCCTAGTACTAGTCTCGCCCAAGCACGTTAAACTTCGGAGAACTGATGGGATCCGGTGCATTAGTGCTGGTATGATCTCACCCGCCATATCCATTGTCACAAATTTATTTATCCAAGTCGTCGAGTTTAATCTGTTTTTTTCTAAATAAAAGAGGCTTACAAAGGGTTTGATTATTTTTTTTTTAATGGAAAACCTCGTTCTTCCAAATTTATTTCGCTCTTGCCTCGCAAATTTCTGGAAAACCTTTAAATTAAATATAATTCGCCCTCAAACTGAGGAAAATAAATAAATAACCATTATTCGCCTTCAAATTGGGGGGAAAAAACATTAAAATAAATGTAACCGTGCCTGCGATTGTGTTTTAAGTTGCCGCAGGGCAGGAGCAAATAGAGGGGTGCAACACGAGGACTTGCCAGGAACTCATCCTTCATAGTACTACTCTTGCCCAAGTACGTTAAACTTCGGAGTTCTGATGGGATCAGGTGCCTTAGTGCTGGTATGATCGCACCCGTCATATCCATCGTCACAAATTTATTTATCCCAGTCGCCAAGTATAATCGGCTTTTTTTAAATAAAAGAGGCTTATAAACGGCTTGATTATCTTCTTTTTTAAAGCAAAAGCTCGTTCTTCCAAATTCAATTCGCTCTAGCCTCGTAAATTTGTGTAAAATCAATAAATAAACATATTCTGCCTTCAAATTGGGGGGGGGGGGGTAACGTTAAAATAAATGTAAACGTGGCAGCTATTGTGTCCCAAGATGCCGCGGGGCGGGAGCGAAAAAAGGGGTGCAACACGAGGACTTCCCAAGAAGTCACCCATCCAAGAAATACTCTCGCCAAAGAACGTTAAACTTCGAAGTTCTGATACGATCTGGTGCATTGGTGCTGGTATGATCACGCCCGTCATATCCATCGTCACAAATTTATTTATCCAAGTCGCCTAGTATAATCGGCTTTCTTTTAAATCAAAGAGGCTCATAAACGGTTGGATTATCTTCTTTCTAAAAGAAAAAAATTATTCATCCAAATTCATTTCGCTCTAGCATCGTAAATTTCGGGAAAATCAATAAATAAACATAATCCACTTTCAAATTGGGGTGAAAAAAATGTAAAAATAAATGCAAACGTGCCAGCTATTATGTCACAAGTTGCCGCGTGGCGGGAGCAAAAAGAGGGGTGCAACACAAGGACTTCCCAAGAAGTCACCCATCATAGTACCACTCTCGCCCAAGCACGTTAAACTTCGTAGTTCTGATGGGATCCTGTGCCTTAGTGCTGGTATGGTCGCACCCGTCGTATCCATCATCACAAATTTATTTATCCAAGTCGCCAAGTATAATAGACTTTTTTTAAATAAAAGAGGCTCATAAAGGGTTTGATAATCTTTTTTTTAAAGGAAGAGCTCGTTCTTCCAAATTCATTTCGCTCTAGCCTCGCAAATTTGTGGGAAATCAGTAAATAAACATAATCCGCTTTCCAATTGGGGGGAAAAAACATTAAAATAAATGTAAACGAGCCAGCTATTGTGTCCGAAGTTGCCGCGGGGCGGGACCAAATAGAGGGGTGCACCACCAGGACTTCCCAAGAAGTCATCCATCCTAGTACTAGTCTCGCCCAAGCACGTTAAACTTCGGAGAACTGATGGGATCCGGTGCATTAGTGCTGGTATGATCTCACCCGCCATATCCATTGTCACAAATTTATTTATCCAAGTCGTCGAGTTTAATCTATTTTTTTCTAAATAAAAGAGGCTTACAAAGGGTTTGATTATTTTTTTTTTAATGGAAAACCTCGTTCTTCCAAATTTATTTCGCTCTTGCCTCGCAAATTTCTGGAAAACCTTTAAATTAAATATAATTCGCCCTCAAACTGAGGAAAATAAATAAATAACCATTATTCGCCTTCAAATTGGGGGGAAAAAACATTAAAATAAATGTAACCGTGCCTGCGATTGTGTTTTAAGTTGCCGCAGGGCAGGAGCAAATAGAGGGGTGCAACACGAGGACTTGCCAGGAACTCATCCATCCTAGTACTACTCTTGCCCAAGCATGTTAAACTTCGGAGTTCTGATGGGATCAGGTGCCTTAGTGCTGGTATGATCGCACCCGTCATATCCATCGTCACAAATTTATTTATCCCAGTCGCCAAGTATAATCGGCTTTTTTTAAATAAAAGAGGCTTATAAACGGCTTGATTATCTTCTTTTTTAAAGCAAAAGCTCGTTCTTCCAAATTCAATTCGCTCTAGCCATCTGCCTTCAAATTGGGGGGGGGGGGGTAACGTTAAAATAAATGTAAACGTGGCAGCTATTGTGTCCCAAGATGCCGCGGGGCGGGAGCGAAAAAAGGGGTGCAACACGAGGACTTCCCAAGAAGTCACCCATCCAAGAAATACTCTTGCCAAAGAACGTTAAACTTCGAAGTTCTGATACGTTCTGGTGCATTGGTGCTGGTATGATCATGCCCGTCATATCCATCGTCACAAATTTATTTATCCAAGTCGCCTAGTATAATCGGCTTTCTTTTAAATCAAGGAGGCTCATAAACGCTTGGATTATCTTCTTTCTAAAAGAAAAAAAATGATTCATCCAAATTCATTTCGCTCTAGCATCACAAATTTGTGGAAAATCAATAAATAAACATATTCCACTTTCAAATTAGGGTGTAAAAAAATGTAAAAATAAATGGAAACGTGCCAGCTATTGTGTCACAAGTTGCCGCGGGGCTGAAGCAAAAAAAGGGGTGCAACACAAGGACTTCCCAAGAAGTCACCCATCATAGTACCACTCTCGCCCAAGCACGTTAAACTTCGGAGTTCTGATGGGATCCGGTGCCTTAGTGCTGGTATGGCCGCACCCGTCGTATCCATCGTCACAAATTTATTTATCCAAGTCGCCAAGTATAATCGACTTTCTTTTAAATAAAAGAGGCTCATAAAGGGTTTGATTATCTTCTTTTTAAAAGGAAGAGCTCGTTCTTCCAAATTCATTTCGCTCTAGCCTCGCAAATTTGTGGGAAATGAATAAATAAACACAATCCGCTTTCCAATTGGGGGGAAAAACCTTAAAATAAATGTAAACGAGCCAGCTATTGTGTCCCAAGTTGCCGCGAGGGCGGGACCAAAAAGAGTGGTGCAACACCAGGACTTCCCAAGAAGTCACCCATCCTAGTACTAGTCTCGCCCAAGCACGTTAAACTTCGGAGAACTGGTGGGATCCGGCGCATTAGTGCTGGTATGATCTCACCCGCCATATCCACTGTCACAAATTTATTTATCCAAGTCGCCAAGTTTATTCTGTTTTTTTTCTAAATAAAAATTGCTCATAAAGGGTTTGATTATTATTTTTTTTAATGGAAAACCTCGTTTTTCCAAATTTATTTCGCTCTTGCCTCGCAAAATTCTGGAAAACCTTTAAATTAAATATAATTCGCCATCAAACTACAGAAAATAAATAAATAACCATTATCCGCCTTCAAATTGGGGGGAAAAACGTTAAAATAATTGTAACCGTGCCTGCTATAGTGTTTTAAGTTGCCGCGGGGCGGGAACAAATAGAAGGGTGCAGCACGAGGACTTGCCAGGAAGTCATCCATCCTAGTACTACTCTTGCCCAAGAACGTTAAACTTCGGAGTTCTGATGGGATCAGGTGCCTTAGTGCTGGTATGATCGCACCCGTGATATCCATCGTCACAAATTTATTTATCCAAGTCGCCAAGTATAATCGGCTTTCTTTTAAATAAAAGAGGCTCATAAACGGTTTGATTATCTTCTTTTTTAAAGGAAAAGCTCGTTCTTCCAAATTTATTTCGCTCTAGCCTCGTAAATTTTTGGAAAATCAATAAATAAACATAATCCGCCTTCAAATTGGGGGAAAAAAAATGTTAAAAACAAATGTAAACGTGGCAGCTATTGTGTCCCAAGTTGCCGCGGGGCGGGAGCGAAAAGAGGGGTGCAACACAAGGAATTCCCAAGAAGTCACCCATCCAAGTACTACTCTCGCCCAAGAGTGTTAAACTTCGGAGTTCTGATGGGATCCAGTGCATTAGTGTTGGTGTGATCGCACCCGCCATATCCATCGTTACAAATTTATTTATCCAAATCGCCAAGTTTATTCGGCTTTCTTTTAAATAAAAAAGGCTCAAAAACTGTTTGATTGTCTTCTTTCTTAAAGGAAAAGCTCGATCTTCCAAATTCATTTCGCTCTAGCCTCGTAAATTTGTGGAAAATCAACAAATAAAAAAATCCGCCTTCAAAATGGGGGGGAAAAAATGATAAAATAAATTTAAACGTGCCAGCTATTGTGTCCCAAGTTGCGGCGGGGCGGGAGCGAAAAGAGGGGTGCAACACGAGGACTTCCCAAGAAGTCACCCATGCAAGTACTACTCTCGCCCAAGAACGTTAAACTTCGGCGTTCTGATGGGATCCGGTGCATTGGTGCTGGTATGATTGCACCCGTCATATCCACCGTCATAAATTTATTTATCCAAGTCGCCAAGTATATTCGGCTTTCTTTTAAATAAAAGAGGCTCATAAACGGTTAAAATATCTTTTTTTTCAAAGGAAAAATCCATTCTTCCAACTTCATTTCACTCTACTATCGCAAGTTTGTGGAAAATCAATAAATAAACACAATCCGCCTTCAAATTGGCGCGAAAAAAAATCATTAAAATAAATATAAACGTGCCAGCAATTGTGTCCCCAGATGCCGCGGGGCGGGAGCAAAAAGAGGGGTGCAACACGAAGACTTCCAAAGAAGTCACTCATCCTAGTAGTACTCTCGCCCAAGAACGTTAAACTTCGGAGTTCTGATGGGATCCGGTGCATTAGTGCTGGTATGATCGCACCCGCCGTATCCATTGTTACAAATTTATTTATCCAAGTCGCCAAATTTATTTATCCTTTGTTCTAAAATAAAAGAGGCTCATAAAGGGTTTGATTATCTTCCTTTTATTGGAAAACCTCTTTCTTCCAAATTTATTTAGCTCTAGCCTCGCAAATTTCTGGAAAACCAATAAAATAAATATAATCCTCCCTCAAATTGAGGAAAATAAAAAAAATAAACATAATCCGCCTACAAATTGGGGAGAAAAAATGTTAAAATAAATGAAACCGCGCGAGCTATTGTGTTTTAAGTTGCCGCGGGGCGGGAACAAAAAAAGCGGTGCAACACGAGGACTTCCCAAGAAGTCACCCATCCAAGTACTACTCTCGCCCAAGAACGTTAAACTTCGGAGTTCTGATGGGATCCGGTGCATTGGTGCTGGTATGATTGCACCCGCCATATCCTCTGTCACAAATTTATATATCCAAGTCGCCAAGTATATTCGACTTTCTTTTAAATAAAAGAGGCTCATAAACGGTTAGATTATCTTCTTTTTCAAAGGAAAAATTCATTCTTCCAACTTCATTTCACTCTACTATCGCAAATTTGTGGAAAATAAAAAAATAAACATAATCCGCCTTCAAATTGGCGCCAAAAAAAATGTTAAAATAAATGTAAACTTGCCAGCTATTGTGTCCCAAGTTGCCGCGGGGCGGGAGCAAAAAAAGCAGTGCAACACGAGGACTTCCCAAAAAGTCACCCATTCTAGTGCTACTCTCGCCCAAGCACGTTAAATTAAACTTAAACGTGCCAGCTATTGTGTCCCAAGTTGCCGCGGGGGGGGGGGGGGGGGGGGGGGGGGGGGGGGGGGGGGGGGGGGGGGGGGGGGGGGGGGGGGAGGAGCAAAAAGAAGGGTACAACAGAAGGACTTCCCGAGAAGTCACCCATCCTAGTACAACTGTCGCCCAAGCACGTTAAATTTTGGAGTTCTGATGGGATCTGGTGCATTAGTGCTGGTAAGATCGCACCCGTCATATCAATCGTCAAAAATTTATTTTTCCAAGTCGCCAAGTATAATCGGTTTTTTTTTAAAATGAAAAAGGCTCATAAAGGGTTTGATTATCTTCCTTTTTTAATGGAAAACCTCTTTCTTCCAAATTTATTTCGCTCTAGCCACGCAAATTTCTGGAAAACCAATAAAATAAATATAATCCTCCCTCAAATTAAGGAAAGTAAAAAATAAACATAATCCGCCTTCAAATTGGGGAGAAAAAAACGTTAAAATAAATGTAACCGAGCCAGCTATTGTGTTTTAAGTTGTCGCGGGGCGGGAGCAAAAAGAGGGGTGTAACACACGAGGACTTCCCAAAAAGTCACCCATCCTAGTACTACTCTCGCCCAAGCACGTTAAACTTCGGAGTTCTGATGGGATCCGGTGCATTAGTGCTGGTATGATAGAACCCACGTATCCTTTGTCACAAATTTATTTATCCAAGTCGCCAAGTTTAATCGGCTTTTTTCTAAACAAAAGAGGCTAAAAAAGGGTTTGATTATCTTTTTTTTAATGGAAAGCCTCGTTCTTCCAAATTTATTTCGCTCTAGCCTCGCAAATTTCTTAAAAAACCTTTAAAATAAATATAATCCACCCTCAAATTGGGGAAAATAAATAAATAAACATAATCCGCCTTCCAATTAGGGGGAAAAATGTTAAAATAAATGTAACCACGTGAGCTTTTGTGTGTCAAGTTGCCGCAGGGCGGAAGCAAAAAGAGGCATGCAACACGAGGACTTCCCAAGAAGTCACCCATCTTATTACTACTCTCGCCCAGGCGCGTTAAACTTCGGAGTTCTGATGGGATCTGGTGCATTAGTGCCGCTATGATTGCACCCATCATATCGATCGTCACAAATTTATTTATCTAAGTCGCCAAGTATAATCGGCTTTCTTTTAAATAAAAGAGGCACATAAACAGTTTGATTCTTTTTTTTTTTAAAGGAAAAGCTAGTTCTACCAAATTCATTTCGCTCTAGCCTCTTAAATTTGTGGAAAATCAATAAATAAATATAATCCGCCTGCAAATTGGGCGAAAAAAACGTTAAAATAAATGTAACCGCGCCAGCTATTGTGTTTTAAGTTGTTGCGGGGCGGGAGCAAAAAGAGGAGTGCAACACGAGGACTTCCCAAGAAGTCACCCATTCTAGTACTTTTCTTGCCCAAGCACATTAAACTTCGGTGTTCTGATGGGATCCGGTGCATTAGTGCTGGTATGATCGCACCCGTGATATCCATCGTCACAAATTTATTTATCGAAGTCACGAAGTATAATCGGCTTTCTTTTAAATGAAGGAGGATCATAAACGGTTTGATTATCTTCTTTTTTAAAGAGAAAGCTCGTTCTTCCAAATTCATTTCGCTCTAGCCTCGCAAATTTGTGGAAAACCCATAAATAATTATAATCCGACTTCAAATTGGGCGAAAAAAACGTTAAAATAAATGTAACCGCGCCAGCAATTGTGTTTTAAATTGCCGCGGGGCGGGAGCAAAAAGAGGGGTGGAACACGAGGACTTCCCAAGAAGTCACCCATTCTAGTACTTTTCTTGCCCAAGCACGTTAAACTTCGGTGTTCTGATGGGCTACGGTGCATTAGTGCTGGTATGATCGCACCCGTCAAATCCATCGTCACAAATTTATTTATCCGAGTCGCCAAGTTTAATTGGCTTTTTTTTAATAAAAGAGGCTCGTAAAGGGTTTGATTTTTTTTTTTTAATGGAAAACCTCGTTCTACCAAATTTATTTCGCTCTAGCCTCGCAAATTTCTGGAGAACCCATAAATAATTATAATCCGACTTCAAATTGGACGAAAAAAACGTTAAAATAAATGTAACCGCGCCAGCAATTGTGTTTTAAATTGCCGCGGGGCGGGAGCAAAAAGAGGGGTGGAACACGAGGACTTCCCAAGAAGTCACCCATTCTAGTACTTTTCTTGCCCAAGCACTTTAAACTTCGGTGTTCTGATGGGATCCGGTGAATTAGTGCTGGTATGATAGCACCCGTGATATCCATCGTCACAAATTTATTTATCGAAGTCACGAAGTATAATCGGCTTTCTTTTAAATGAAGGAGGATCAAAAACGGTTTGATTATCTTCTTTTTTAAAGAGAAAGCTCGTTCTTCCAAATTCATTTCGCTCTAGCCTCGCAAATTTGTGGAAAACCCATATATAATTATAATTCGACTTCAAATTGGGCGAAAAAAACGTTAAAATAAATGTAACCGCGCCAGCTATTGTGTTTTAAGTTGTTGCGGGGCGGGAGCAAAAAGAGGAGTGCAACACGAGGACTTCCCAAGAAGTCACCCATTCTAGTACTTTTCTTGCCCAAGCACTTTAAACTTCGGTGTTCTGATGGGATCCGGTGCATTAGTGCTGGTATGATCGCACCCGTGATATCCATCGTCACAAATTTATTTATCGAAGTCACGAAGTATAATCGGCTTTCTTTTAAATGAAGGAGGATCATAAACGGTTTGATTATCTTCTTTTTTAAAGAGAAAGCTTGTTCTTCCAAATTCATTTCGCTCTAGCCTCGCAAATTTGTGGAAAACCCATAAATAATTATAATCCGACTTCAAATTGGGCGAAAAAAACGTTAAAATAAATGTAACCGCGCCAGCAATTGTGTTTTAAATCGCCGCGGGGCGGGAGCAAAAAAAGGGGTGGAACACGAGGACTTCCCAAGAAGTCACCCATTCTAGTACTTTTCTTGCCCAAGCACGTTAAACTTCGGTGTTCTGATGGGCTCCGGTGCATTAGTGCTGGTATGATCGCACCCATCAAATCCATCGTCACAAATTTATTTATCCGAGTCGCCAAGTTTAATTGGCTTTTTTTTAAATAAAAGAGGCTCGTAAAGGGTTTGATTATCTTTTTTTTTAATGGAAAACCTCGTTCTACCAAATTTATTTCGCTCTAGCCTCGCAAATTTCTGGAGAACCTTTAAAATAAATAAAATATGCCCTCAAATTGAAGAAAATAAATAAATAAATGTAATTCATCTTCAAATTGGGGGGAAAAAATGTTAACATAAATGTAACCGCGCCAGCTATTGTGTTCCAATTTGTCGCGGGGCGGGAGCAAATAGAGGAGTGCAACACGAGGACTTCCAGGAGGTCACCCATTGATACGACAATAGCCCTAGAATCCTCTAGTTCCACCTCCGTAACTATCTGATTGTCCCGATCTTCAATCTCTATCAAACTCGCCGTGTAAGTCTCCTTCACCTCCTAATCTCTGCACGGATTAGACAACAAAGAAGTAGATACACAACAAAGGCTTTTGCAATTCTATTCTTCACCTCCTAGACTCAATTAAGTAATAGGTAACAAAGGGATTAGAATCATAAGAAATTGAATAAATGCCACAAGCAAAGCTACTTGATAAGTAAATTCAAACCCTAATAGAAAACCAAGAGAATCCACTCTCGATAACTTGATTGAATCCACAATCAAAGAAAAACCTCAAAGGCAATTTTATTCTGAAAATAGTCTGTCATCGAAATAACAAAAGAAAAGATCCTATTTATACTAATCCCTAACCCTAATTTCATCTAAACTAACCCAAAACCAAGTCAAAATAGGTTTTTATCTTTTCCAGAATTTTTAGGTGCCGACCTAAAAATAGACAGCCCAAACAGACAGTATTTTTAGCTGTCAACTCACAACCCTAATAGACAGTATTTTTACGTGCGATTTCAGATTACCCAAATAGACTAGGTTTTAATTTAAGCCCACATAAATTGGACACTAAATAAATTCTTTACAATAAAAACCCAACTAACTTAAGCCCACATTAATCAACCTAATTAATAATGGACTAGACCCAAAATAATAAAAATATAAAACAACCACATGTCGACATTGAGCCTCACTTGAAGATTGATGTTGACAAGCCTTCTTCTAATAATGATAATCAAGGTGCCTTCTCATTAAGTTTTCTTCTAAGCTTGCTTAACTTGACTTCTTGCAATTCTTGTTCAATCCAAGTTTGTGCAAAGTGATTCTTCTTGTGCATCATTGAGCAAGCTTTTGTGATTGGAACTTCGAATCCTCCTCTTGTGCTTGGTGCATCCTTGATTGCATGATTCTCCCCTTCCTCAAAAAGATTCGCCCTCGAATCTAATCTTGCAAAGTCAAAAGGAGTAGAATCAGAAACATTAAAAGAAACACTCACAAGATACTCTCCTTGCAAAGCAATCTTGTATTCTTTGTCAATGATGCGCCACAACACTTGTAATTGTCCATCCATCCATGATCAATCATAGAATTCCCTGATTTCAGGCTCTTGGGAAGTGCCCAAACCGAAACATCATGATGAAACACACTCAATTGTCGCATTTGAGCAACCTTTGGAGCATACTTCTTGCTCCTTGATCCTTTGGGCAACCAAACCTTCTCTTTAAATTCTCCAAAGGATGTAGTATTAGACAACAACTTTGCTTGATGTACCACTCCACCAGGGTCAACTACATGCGTCTTCTTCCTAGGGATGAGCATACCAAACTTGATTTGGCCTTCATGCAACATGAATGCTTTCAATTGGCGCCAAAGTAGTCCTCCATTACAACCTAGATGCGCCACTTGGATGAATGGTAGATGAAATCCTTTTGCTCCATGTAACATCATCACTTTAGGAAAAACATCCCTAAAATTCTGCAAAGAAACATCAAAACGAGAAATACAAAGATGAATGTTAGCTTTAAACCAAGCCTCCTTGTACAAAAGTACAAACAAGCTTTTCTTTTGCTCATAAACATCCATCACATCTCTCTTGTTTTCAACTAAGAATTGTTTCTTTTGCCCCACAGATTTTCCCTCAACAATGGCATCGACAAGCACCAACTTCTTTTCACTCTCTTTTTCTTTTGAACTCTCCTCTCCTTTTGCAATGCTCTCAGCCTTCCTCTCTAACTCTTCTTTCGCAAGGCTCTCAGCCTCCCTCTCTAGCTCTCCTTTTGCAAGGTTCTCAGCCTCCCTCTCTTCCTCTCTTATCCACAGTTCTTTGAATGACTTCAAATATTTAGCAGCAGCTTCATCTATTCCCTAAAAGTGCTCATCAAAGTCAATTCCTAGCCTCCATGCATCGGACAACCTCTTTCTCCTTTTGCCATGCTTCCACTTGACTTTTAACATGCAATTGATCCCCATCAACTTCCTTTGGAGGCAAGGGTGCAAGTGCTATCTTCCTCTCGCCCATGGTGAATGTATACCTATTTCTTCGACCATCATGTACCACATTCCTATCATATTTCCAAGGTCTTCCAAGCAATATATGGCATGTATCCATAGGCACAACATCACACAACACTTGGTCAAAATACCAGCCAATGAAAAAAGAAACTAGGACTTGTTTGGTTACCTCAATTTCTCCCATGTCACTCGTCCTTTGTAGCCGATAGGGTCTAGGATGCTCCAAACATTCCAATCCTAAACTTTCCACCATATATATGCTCGCCATGTTGGTGTGGCTTCCCCCATCAATCTTAACACTCATAGCCTTCTCATTCACCAAGCATCTTGTATAGAAAAGTGTTCCCCTTTGCTCAACACCATCTTCCTTGACTTGAGTATCAAGCACATGCCTATCCAAGCGATCAATCGCCTTTTTAAACGACATATCCAATCGTTGGAACAACTCCCGAAAATCCACCGTAGTAGCAGGCCTACTATCATCACTAGAACCATCCATGATATATCACCTGCAAGAAGTTGTTAGTAGAAAAATATTTCCTCACCACTCCCTCACGTGTTTACTCTCTTGAATTGTTCTCTCGTGTTTGCACTCAATGGCAATAGATGTAACACTCAGCCTCTTACCACTCTTGATTCTGCTTCAGTTTTATATGTTAGGTTCAAATAAAACAAAATCAAGCAACCAAACCAGCAGCAATTAATTCAAGGAATTCAAAGATAACCTAAAGAAGAAAGATAGTATATCAATTTCTAGAGGTAAATTCGATTCCAAGAAAGAAAAGAAATATCACACACAAGAACAAAAATATGTATGTGAAAGATTATTTGCACAATTGAGCAATTATGAAACAACAATCACCCATCACAAAGATAAGCACAACTCACAAGCAAAAAGAAAGAAAAACAAAGTTGGCAGAAAAAATCGTGTAGCAGCCTCCTACACAAATCCTGCAACCAGAAACTGTTAAACAAAAATTTGGGTTGCTGACTTCTACCCAATTCTGAGACAACTCCTTTATAATCAAAATTCGGGTAGGAGCTTACAACACAAATTTTGACACCTCCAGCAAAAACTCCACTTCCATCAACAATCCAACAAATTCCAACCAACTTCTTTTTGATTTCATTCAACCAATTCACACACAACACAACCAATTCGATTTCCTTGCAAGAAACACTCGATAATCTTGCAATCCAAGGCCATAATTCCAATTCCAACACAAACAACCAAGTAGACTTTCAACACTTTCTTTTTTTTTTTTTGTGAACAGTGACACCGAATTGGGGGCAAAAAGAGTTAAAATAAATGTAACCGCGCCAGCTATTGTGTTTTAAGTTGCCGCGGGGCGGGAGCAAAAAGAGGGGTGCAACACAAGGACTTCCCAAGAAGTCACCCATCCTAGTATTACTCTCGCCCAAGCACGTTAAACTTCAGAGTTCTGATGGGATCCGGTGCACTACTGCTGGTATGATCGCACCCCTCATATCCATCGTCAAAAAATTATTTATCCAAGTCGCCAAGTATAATCGGCTTTTTTTAAAATAAATGAGGCTCATAAACGGTTTGATTATCTTCTTTTTTAAAGGAAAAGCTCGTTCCTCCAAATTCTTTTCGCTATACCATCGTAAATTTGTCAAAAATCAATAAATAAACATAATCCACTTTCAAATTGGGGTGGAAAAAAACGTTAAAATAAATGAAGCGTGCCAGCTATTGTGTCCCAAGTTGCCGCGGAGCGGGAGCAAAAAGAGGGGTGCAACACGAGGACTTCCCAAGAAGTCACCCATCCTACTACTACTCTCACCCAAACACGTTAAACTTCGGAGTTCTGATGGGATCCGGTGAATTAGTGTTGGTATGATCGCACCCGTCATATTCATCGTCAAAAATTTATTTATCCAAGTCGCCAAGTATAATCGGCTTTCTTTTAAATAATTGTGGCTCAAAAACGGTTTGATTATCTTCTTTTTAAAGAAAATCTCGTTCTTCCAAATTCTTTTCGCTCTAGCATCGTAAATTTGTCGAAAATCAATAAATAAACATAATCCACTTTCAAATTGGGGTGGAAAAAAACGTTAAAATAAATGTAAACGTGCCAGCTATTGTGTCCCAAGATGCCGCGGAGCGGGAGCAAAAAGAGGGGTGCAACACGAGGACTTCCCAAGAAGTCATCCACCCTACTACTACTCTCGCCAAAACACGTTAAACTTCGGAGTTCTGATGGGATCCTGTGCATTAGTGCTTGTATGATCGCACCCGTCATATCCATCGTCAAAAATTTATTTATCCAAGTCGCCAAGTATAATCGGATTTTTTTTAAATAAAAGAGGCTCGTAAAGGGTTTCATTATCTTCTTTTTTAAAGGAAAAGCTCGTTCTTCCAAATTTATTTCGCTCCAGCATCGCAAATTTGTGGAAAATCAATAAATAAACATAATCCGCTTACAAATTGGGAGGGGAAAAAAACGTTAAAGTAAATGTAAACGTGCCAGCTATTGTGTCCCAAGTTGCCACGGGGCGGGAGCAAAAAGAGGGGTGCAACACGAGGACTTCCCAAAAAGTCACCCATCCTACTACTACTCTCGCCCAAACACGTTAAACTTCGGAGTTCTGATGGGATCCGGTGCATTAGTGCTGGTATGATCGCACCCGTCATATCCATCGTAAAAAATTTATTTATCCAAGTCGCCAAGTATAATCGGATTTTTTTTTAAATAAAAAAGGCTCGTAAAGGGTTTCATTATCATCTTTTTTAAAGGAAAAGCTCGTTCTTCCAAATTCATTTCGCTCCAGCATCGCAAATTTTTGGAAAATCAATAAATAAACATAATCCGCTTGCAAATTGGGAGGGGAAAAAACATTAAAGTAAAAGTAAACATGCCAGCTATTGTGTCCCAAGTTGCCGCGGGGCGGGAGCAAAAAGAGGGGTGCAACACGAGGTCTTCCCAAGAAGTCACCCATCCTACTACTACTCTCGCCCAAACACGTTAAACTTCGGAGTTCTGATGGGATCCGGGGCATTAGTGCTGGTATGATCGCACCCGTCATATCCATCGTCAAAAATTTATTTATCCAAGTCGCCAATTATATTCGACTTTCTTTTAAATAAATGAGGCTCATAAACGGTTTGATTTTCTTTTTTTTTAAAGGAAAAGCTCGTTCTTCCAAATTCTTTTCGCTCTAGCATCGTAAATTTGTCAAAAATCATTAAATAAACAGAATCCACTTTCAAATTGGGGTGGAAAAAACGTTAAAATAGATGTAAACGTGCCAGCTATTGTGTCCTAAGTTGCCGTGGAGCGGGAGCAAAAAGAGTGGTGCAACACGAGGACTTCCCAAGAAGTCACCCATCCTACTACTACTCTCGCCAAAACACGTTAAACTTCGGAGTTCTGATGGGATCCGGTGCATTAGTGCTGGTATGATCGCACCTGTCATATCCATCGTAAAAAATTTATTTATCCAAGTCGCCAAGTATAATCGGATTTTTTTTAAATAAAAAAGGCTCGTAAAGGGTTTCATTATCATCTTTTTTAAAGGAAAAGCTCGTTCTTCCAAATTCATTTCGCTCCAGCATCGCAAATTTTTGGAAAATCAATAAATAAACATAATCCGCTTGCAAATTGGGAGGGGAAAAAACATTAAAGAAAAAGTAAACGTGCCAGCTATTGTGTCCCAAGTTGCCGCGGGGCGGGAGCAAAAAGAGGGGTGCAACACGAGGACTTCCCAAGAAGTCACCCATCCTACTACTACTCTCGCCCAAACACGTTAAACTTCGAAGTTCTGATGGGATCCAGGGCATTAGTGCTGGTATGATCGCACCCGTCATATCCATCGTCAAAAATTTATTTATCCAAGTCGCCAATTATATTCAGCTTTCTTTTAAATAAATGAGGCTCACAAACGGTTTGATTTTCTTTTTTTTTAAAGGAAAACCTCGTTCTTCCAAATTCTTTTCGCTCTAGCATCGTAAATTTGTCAAAATTCATTAAATAAACAGAATCCACTTTCAAATTGGGGTGGAAAAAACGTTAAAATAGATGTAAACGTGCCAGCTATTGTGTCCTAAGTTGCCATGGAGCGGGAGCAAAAAAAGTGGTGCAACACGAGGACTTCCCAAGAAGTCACCCATCCTACTACTACTCTCGCCAAAACACGTTAAACTTCGGAGTTCTGATGGGATTCTGTGCATTAGTGCTGGTATGATCGCACCCATCATATCCATCGTCAAAAATTTATTTTTCCAAGTCGCCAAGTATAATCGGATTTTTTTTAATCAAAAGAGGCTCGAAAAGGGTTTCATTATCTTCTTTTTTAAAGGAAAAGCTCGTTTTTCCAAATTCATTTTGCTCCAACATCGCAAATTTGTGGAAAATCAATAAATAAACATAATCTGCTTACAAATTGGGAGGGCAAAAAACGTTAAAGTAAATGTAAACGTGCTAGCTATTGTGTTCCAAGTTGCCGCGGGGCGGGAGCAAAAAGAGGGGTGCAGCACGAGGACTTCCCAAAAAGTCACCCATCCTACTACTACTCTCGCCCAAACACGTTAAACTTTGGAGTTCTGATGGGATCCGGTGCATTAGTGCTGGTATGATCGCACCCGTCATATCCATCGTCAAAAAATTATTTATCCAAGTCGCCAAGTATAATCAAATTTTTTTTTTAAATAAAAGAAGCTTGTAAAGGGTTTCATTATCTTCTTTTTTAAAGAAAAAGCTCGTTCTTCCAAATTTATTTTGCTCCAGCATCGCAAATTTGTGAAAAAACAATAAATAAACATAATCCGCTCACAAATTGGGAGGGGAAAAAAACTTAAAGTAAATGTAAACGTGCCAGCTATTGTGCCCCAAGTTGCCGCGGGGCGGGAGAAAAAAAGGGGTGCAACATGAGGATTTCCCAAGAAGTCATCCGTCCTAGTCCTACTCTCGCCCAAGCACGTTAAACTTCTGTGTTCTAATGGGATCCGATGCAATAGTGGTGGTATGATCGCACCCGTCATATCCATCGTCACAAATTTATTTTTCTAAGTTGCCATGTATAATCAGCTTTCTTATAAATAAAAGAGGCCCATAAAGGGTTTGATTATCTTGTTTTTTAACGGAAAACGTCGTTCTTCCAAATTTATTTCGCTCTAGCCTCGCAAATTTCTGGAAAAGCTTTTAAAAAAATAAAATCCGCCCCCAAATTGAGTAAAATAAATAAATAAGCATAATCCGCCATCAAATTGGGGGCAAAAAGCGTTTAAATAAATGTAACCGCTCCAGCTACTGTGTTTGAAGTTGCCGCGGGGCGGGAGCAAAAAGAGTGGTGCAACACAAGGACTTCCCAAGATGTCACCCATCCTGTTACTACTCTCGCCCAAGCGTGTTAAACTTCGGAGTTCTGATGGGATCCGGTGCATTAGTGCTGGTATGATCGCACCTCTCATATCCATCGTCACAAATTTATTTTCCCTAGTCGCCAAGTATAATCGGCTTTTTTAAAATAAAAGAGGCTCATAAAGGGATTGATTGTCTTTAAAGGAAAAGCTCGTTCTTCAAAATTCATTTCGCTCAAGCCTAGCAAATTTGTGGAAAATCGATAAATAAACATAGACCGCCATCAAATTGAAGGAAAAAACGTTAAAATAAATGTAACTGCGCCAGCAATTGTGTTTTAAGTGGCCGCGGGGCGGGAGCAAAAAGAAGGGTGCAACATGAGGACTTCCCAAGAAGTCAACCATCCTAGTATTACACTCGCCCAAGCACTTTAAACTTCGGAGTTCTGATGCGATCCGGTGCACTAGTGCTGGTATGATCGCACCCGTCATATCCATCGTCATAAATTTATTTATGCAAGTCGCCATGTATAATCGGCTTTCTTTTAAATAAATGAGGCTCATAAACGGTTTGATTATCTTCTTTTTTAAAGGAAAAGCTCGTTCTCCCAAATTAATTTCGCTCAAGCATCGTAAATTTTGTGGAAAATCAATAAATAAACATAATCCACTTTCAAATTGGGGTGGAAAAAAACGTTAAAATAAATGTAAATGTGCCAGCTATTGTGTCCCAAGTTGCCGCGGTGCGTGAACAAAAAGAGGGGTGCAACACGAGGACTTCCCAAGAAGTCACCCATCCTAGTACTACTCTCGCCCAAGCACGTTAAACTTCGGAGTTTTGATGGGATCCGGTGCCTTAGTGCTGGTATGATTACACCCTTCATATCCATCATCACAAATTTATTTATCCAAGTCGCCAAGTATAATTAGTTTTTTTTTTAAATAAAAGAGGCTCATAAAGGGTTTCATTATCTTCTTTTTTAAAGGAAAAACTCGTTCTTCCAAATTCATTTCGCTCTAACATCGTAAATTTGTGGAAAATCAATAAATAAACATAATCTGCTTTCAAATTGGGGGGGAAAAATTGATAAAATAAATATTAGATTTTCTCGTGAGAGGAAATGCAAGTCTGGGCATTCTCCCATGGGGGAAGATGTAAGCCCTGATTTTTATTCGCAAACCCAGTTGATGAGCCATAGAGAGAAGTTGAGTTGGGGAACCGGGTTGATGAGCCAAGCTGAGTAGCCGAACCGATAAGCCAAGTTGAAGAGCCATAATGAGAAGCCGAGTTGATGAACCGGGTCGATGAGCTGAGCCGAGGAGCCAAACTGATAAATCCAGTTGTTGAGCCGAGTCGGTGAGCCAAGTTGATGAAATGGGTTGGGAAACCAAGGGGGGTAGCCGAGTCGAGTTGTCAAATTGAGATGCCGAGTTGGGAAGCCGAGGAACCGGGATGCAAAGGTGAGCCAAAACTGATGAGAGTTGAGTATACAAGCTAAGACAAATCGAGGGGACCTTCTCATGGGAAGAAATGTGAATCCCGATTTTGGGGAGAGATAAGGAAGAAGAGCACAGGGAGAAGATGAGATGAGTTGAGGTATTGTGAGGGGACGAGGAATGGAAAGAGCTGATATTTGGGCCTTCTTGTGAAAGGAGATGTAAGCATCAGTATTTATAGTATGAGAGGTGAGATGAGGTGACTCGATTGGACCTTATTCAAGGTTGGAGATGTAAACCCCAGTTTCTATTTGTGAGTCGAATTGATGAGCCAAGAAGAGAAGTTGAGAGAAGAACCACACAATGGGGGGTTAAATTAACAAGTTGAGCTGATGAGCAAAGCTGGGGTATCGAGTGGGGACATTTCCATTGGGCCTTCTCAAATGAACAAGGTGCGAGCCCCAACAATTGGGACACAATGAGGATGACGGTGAGAAAGATGATGAAGACAAGATGAGAAGACAATGGGGAGGGTTAAGATATGATGATGAAAATGACAGTGGAGATGATGCATTTCAAGGGATGAACAAGATGTGCAAGTGAGAGTCAACCAGAAACCATAGGTCGAATTGCTAAGTATGGACAGAATAACTATAAAGAATTGGGAGAAGAGGGGTAATTGCTCTTTAGAGTCCAAAGGTTAAGTCGAGTCAAAAGGGGCAATAGCTAAATTCTACGTCCAATAATCAACAATGTCATTGTTTGTGCTTTGATTTTTCACATAAGGAATAAAACTCTAGTTTCCTTATCTTCTGTGTATATATGGAAAAGTCTGACGATTTCATGATATTTCATTGGATTAATCTGGGGGACCATAAAACGAACTACAAAGACCTGACTCTATGGATGTAATCTTACCCTACCTAACATATATATTCGATTAACCCTAGCTGATTCCTAAATACTCACCTGCACTAGCCTTCAAACATATACCCATGTTGACACCTGAGTTACCCCACATGAACTCCATGTTGATTCCATCATATCCACCGTGAACACTTGTCTAGAAAAATGGCTTCCCAAAAAATGAATCTGGTTTCCAAGTGAGTTATGTCTAACTGCACTTGCTTAAATGAGATGTCATCCACTCAAAAAATAAAGAAAAAAAAAGGAGAAAAAGAGGAGAGAAGAAAAAAAAAGAAAAAAGTGAGGGAGAAAGGTGAGGAAAGGAAGTGACCTTGGTGCCCAAATGTTGATTCATTATCCATCATCAGAAACCGAGAAGAGAGAAAGAAATCATAATAAAGAAGACAAGTGTTCCCCCATCTGACCTATCGCATTAAATGCCTCAAACCAAACACCGAACCTGACAAATACCTCAAGCCAAACACCACATCCACAGATACGTAGGTAATCCGCCAACGGGCCCGGTCTATAAATTATGTTCCAGATTGATTCAATGGAAAGAATGGGGTCATTGCTAGAAACGCACACCACACTGTTGATTGTATTCGGGTCTCTTTTATAGTCATAAGGCCACTTCTTTCGGACATGTAGTTTAGGCTCATAAAGTTGTAGATGTCAGTCAAGTCTGTCTGTCTCCAGAAACTAGTTTTGAATCCAGTCATCATGAAGCACATCTCTCCAATAGTCTCTTAGACATAGCTCAGCTAGATGGTTCTCGATTAAGGTTGAAAGTTTCACCTCTCCATTAGTCACCTGCGAATACCCAACCCGAGTGATTTCCTTCTGGCCCAAACTTTGTGATCTTAGTATTCTACGCATGTGGTTGTTATCCCCACGAGGAGAAAAGAAAAAAGAGGTCCGCTAGGTGGAAAATCCGAAAGCGTGGCCTAGGCAAAAGTTAGGACAAGCCTGCTAGGTTGAAAACCCACACGGACGGCCTAGGCAAAAGTTAAGGCTAAGGGAGAAATGGGGATAGTAGCCAATGACAAGGGGCATCCATGGGGAAGACAACATCACCTTGAAGACAATTCACTTGTTTAGTCATGAACAAGCTTCTAGGCACACCGCCTCCATCTATTTCTGAAGGGGTATCCACTCATCTATTGATTTCACTTCATGGGTCTTCGTCCATTAAACCTTTTCAACAAGGAATGTTCACTTGTGGGTTCCTAGCTAACAATTGAAATGATTGAGTTCATAATCATTGGGAATCCGTCTCTTAGAAGCTTTCGTGATTCTGATGGGATAACTCATTTTTTCTCAAATGGCTTAACTTTCCTCTTAGCTCGAATGATTTTCAATGCTCATGCATCATACTAGGGGCACTTCCATCCGAATGCACCATATGGGAATGATATTGAATTTACATCCATACATGGCACTTGCATCCAAACGTATCATTTAGAGATAGATTGCACTTGCATCCATACATGTAGAAGTAGATGGCACTTGCATTCGAGGATAGAGGGGAGAGAAAATAGAAAAATCGAGGGAAAAGAGGGAGAGAGGAGGAGAAGAGAACTGAAGAAGAACAGGGGAGAGAGGGCAAACATGTCATGGCACTCACATATAGAAACTAGGGGCATCTCCATGCATTAAAAGACGACACACTTAGACATGCTCATGCATCATTTACATGAATTCCTTGATAAGGTAGACTTGGTTGAGGAAAAATAATCAATGAAGATGACAACAACATAAATACATCACTTGGTGTAGACTTACGTTTCCCAGGGTTGATAACTGGAGGGGCGTGGCCTAGGGATGGCAGCGGGGCGGGGATTGTGCGGGTGAAGGAATCCCCCCCATCCCCGCGACCTAAAACTATTCCCATCCCCATACCCATTCCCCGCGGCGGGGGGAATTTTGTCCCCATCCCCGCTTCCCGCACTCCCCGCGGATCCCCACGGGTCCCCGCGACTCAAATTGAACATGTTTAAATATTTACAAGAAAGGTTGAACTTTAGTTCCAAGCCATTACAAAATACATAATGTAAATACAAATTATATATTACTATCTAACACTACATATTACCACAAAAATTTAAAATATAACCAAGATGATAATTGAAAATACAATAAAAGTAAGTGAATTTAATAGAATTTGTGGTCTATATTATATTATTTTTTTCTTTTTTGTTTTGTATTTGAACAAAATGACTAAAAATCCTATATGGAGTATTAACTAGAGGGGTAAAATGGTCATTTTATATATTTGCAGATACCCGCGGGGCGGGTGCTATGATCTCCATCCCCATTCCCAAATTAGTCTCGGGTTGAAAATCATCCCCATCCCCATCCCCATCCCCACGGGTCAATAATCGTCCCTGTCCCCTTCTCCACGGCGGGGAATCCCCGCGGATCCCCGGGACATTGGGAATTTTTGCCATCCCTAGGCATGGCATGCTCAAATCTTTAGATGGCACATATTTGCCAAAAGAAGGGGCATACCATATCCTCACCCAAAATGGGGAATGATTGTTGGCCCAGAAAAGGCTAAGAAGGGGGGGGGGGGGGGGGGGGGGGGGGGGGGGGGGGGGGGGGTGAGTGGTGGAGGGGTGGGGGTTGGTGTTGAATTAGCTTTTCCTCTTTTTCGGATTTTCTGAGATTTGGTTCGACACTGAAGCCAAATGTGAAACTAAATAGAAATGCGATAATGAAGAGAGAAAAGCAAAGGACACAAGCAATTTATAGTGGTTCCCGCTCAGGAGTACATCCACTACCTAAAGGTCTCCCTTTAGGATTTCTAAACTATCCACTAATTTGGCTTTTGAAGGCAAGCCAAATAACCTGTGGTACACAAGTTTTTGAGGCCTTAACTTGCTAAACCTAACCCGAAGCTGAACCTAGCTTTGTCTATCAAACAATATTAACCTCTAATCCTGCTGATTACAACCTTTCACAAGGCAAAGCTTCAAGAATGACTCACTCAAGAAGTTACACAAATTAAGCATAAAGAATATCTCTCAAGGTAAGCTCTTTTCTCAACTTAAAATCTCTTGACTGGCTAGGTTGAGTTGCTGTGAGGCTTCAATCCTCTATTTGTAGATTCTAAGGTTAGGGAGAGATGTTTCTCAATGGCTAATAATCGTCCAGGTCGCGGCGAAGTTGACTTCTTTCTTCATTAAATAAAACTATCTAGTAGATTAGTCAGATCTGGATATTTCTTGGGCAGAAATCTTCTCTCTTCAAAAATTTTCCATAAATAGAAAGTGCAGACCACTAATTCTTCCAGAGGTGAGAGAGGATGTGAGGACCACTTCTCTGATCTTTTCCTGACCCATGGAGAGCAAGCATAACGGTTAGTGCAGTAGCTTTAATGTCAACCACTTTCTTGGACCACTTGTAGTAACTTTTGGGACCACAGTCCCAATTTCCCAGTAAGCGAAACTAAATGGAAATGCGATAATGACGGCAGAAAAGCAAAGAATAAATGGAAATGCAATAATGAAAACAGAAAAGCAAAGGACACAAGCAATTTATAGTGGTTCCTCACTCACGAGTACATCCACTACCTAAAAGCCTCCCCTTTAGGATTTCTAAACTATCTTGTAATTTGGCTTTTACAGGCGAGCCAAATAACGTATGGTACACAAGTTTTTTGCGTGCTTAACTTGCCAAACCTAACCCAAAGCTGAACCTAGCTTTGTCTACCCAACACGATTAACCCCTAATCCTGCTGATTACAACCTTTCACAAGGCAAAGCTTCAAGAGTGACTCACTCAAGAAGTTGAACAAATTAAGCATAAAGAATTCTCTCAAGGTAAGCTCTTTTCTCAACTTAGAATCTCTTGAATGGCTAGGTTGAGTTATAGTGAGGCTTAATTCCTCTATTTATAGATTCTAAGGATGGGGAGAGGTGTTTCTCAACGGCTAATAATCGTCCAGGTGGCAGCCGAGTTGACTTCTTGCTTCATTAAATAAAATTGTCCATTAGAAGAGCCAGATCTGGATATTTCTTGGGCAAAAATCTTCTCTCTTAAAAAAGCTTCCATAAATGGAAAGTGAAGACCGCTAATTCTTCTAAAGGTGAGGACCACTTCTCACATCTTTTTCTGACCTATGGAGATCAAGCATAACGGATAGTGCAGTAGCTTTAATGTCAACCACTTTCTTGGACCACTTGCAGTAACTTTTGGACCACAGCCCCAACTGCCTGGAAAGTGACCTTTTGATCAATGTGGTGAAGCCAAATGTTCCAGGATTTGGTTTCTGCCAGAAACCAAATTTTTCTTCCAATACTAAAAGCACACAAGGCTTACCAAAATATTTGTTAATCATCAAAATAATATAATTGTCATTGAATAATCATCATAAACATACTAAATAAGATTAATCTTAATTAATTACTTAATTAAGCCCTTAATCACATGTTTAGCCTAATAATCTCTCCTTTTTTTATGATGACAGTGGTTCAAATAAGATAAATAGATAAATAAACTCCCCCTCATCCATAGGCAAAATCACAAAAAAATTTAACACATTCATTTGGCTCATTCAACCAGCCAAATGCTTCCCCTACGTTTGTGCATAGTATACTTAAAAATTTGCTTAAGGCTTTTTGCTAGTAGCTCCCCCTTAATATAAGCACAGTATACTTATGATTTCATTCCCAAAATTTTCATATTCATATATCTTGTATATCAACATTATCATTTGGATTTTTTTTATAAAGCCAAATATTTCCCTGGATTATAAGCGCAAATAACATAGCAATCATATTTGGCTGAGCCAAATATTGTTCCCTGTATCAGAAAATAATCACAAGGTATACCGCATCAATAAAATAAACATATATCTCCCCGTTTTGTCATCAGCAAAAGAAAGCACAATAAAACCAGGGTGGATAATAACCATAATTTCAAATACAAATATCCGAAAGCATAAGAAACTAAATAACCAAAAGCAAGCTAAATATTCAAGTGATACAAACCATAGGTAGAATAGTTATAAAAAGTACTTAGCTAAAATGAAGATGGGAATGCAATGCATGACCTAAGAGCATCAGATCTATGGAGCTTCAATCTTCATCAGAATCATTTTGAGTCAGAGCAGCAACGATTTGCTCAAGCTTCTCAAATTTCTTGGTCTCGAACTTCTTCATTTGGCTCCTCATGGAACCAAATTCTTCCTTCAGCTCACTGATCTCATCCTTCATTCCTGTAACCAAAGCATTCAGTTCCTCAAGCTTGTGATCCTTTCCGTCTCCAGATTTGGTCACAGAGTATTCCCCTTCCAGGTTTGGCTTGATAGTCATCTTGACCAGAGTATCAGCATTGATTTCTTTGAGCCTAATCGGCTTGTCCTCAGTAGTGGGCTTAATCTTCAACTATTTAGCCAACAAGGTAATGAGTGCACCATGAGAGTGTTCCTTGTAGATGCCCATGTGATGGAGAATGAGAGTGCCAAAGCAGATAGAAGATTTCTCAATAAGGCAAGCAATGATCCATTGATCAGGTTTCTAGATCATGGTGCGAGAATTCTTCCTTGGCAAGATGATCCTAGTAAGAGTATACATTAGAGCCCTCTCTCTTGGCTTCAAGGAGTTGTAATTACCAGAATTGGTACTCCCAAAAAGAAGCTGATTCTACTTGGAGTGACAGGGGTCCTCGGGATATTAATTGAAGTTCCAGAAGCAGAATCATAGAACTTTCTCTTGCCCGGCTTCATCTTCAACAAGTCACAAATCATCTCGACTGTCACTATAATCTCCTTCCCTTTTATCTTCATTTTGATGCAAGTGAGCTGACCAATATTCCCATACTCCATAGTCTTGTTGTCATTTAAATCCTTCATCAATGTTTCATACCCTTGTTCCTTCATGGTGACCAAAGTGGTGAGCTTAGCATCTCTCAGCAACTTTGCTACACCAATTCCTTCAAAGTTATTTAGTTCCATAGTGCAGGTAGGAGTATGAGTGAAGTATCTCTTCCTGACTCTTTTGCTTGTTCCGGACTTAGTTAGAGCTTTGAGCTTTCTTTTGGTTGGAGTTGGAGTAGTTTCTTTCTCCTTTTCAGATTCCTCCTCAACTTCTTGCTCTTTGTCATCTTCCTCTTCTTTGTCTTTCTCATCATCATGGTCATCTCCTTTATCAAACTCATCACCGGACCCTTCCTTGTCTGAACCGCTTTCATTCTTTGGTTCATCCTCAAACTTCTGTGCCTTGTCGCTCTCATCTAGTTCCTAGTTACTTTTATTTGGCTCATCATCAGCCAAATCATCATCTAATTTCTCTTTGTCTGCATCACTCCTCTTTCTCTTTTTGGAGCTCTTGTCACCATCATCAACCGGTGAATTCTCACTTTGATCTTAATCGGATTCTACTTCAACAATTATCTCTCCAAGCTTCTTTCCTCCTCTTCCGAACACCGTTTGTGCATGTGTGCTTGGCCTGACAAGTTGAGCTCTAGATGTTTGAGTGGTTGGAGTTTGAGATAGGTGCTTCCGCAGTTTGGTGTGGGTGCATCAGATTTGGTTTTTGAGCTCTCAGCCTTCTTCTCTGCTTCAGTATCTGGAACAACTTTCTCAACATGAGATTTGGTCTCTGGTTGAGCCAAATTTCCTTCTGACAGCACATTTTCATCCTTCTCTTCAGGAAGCAGGCTTTGATTTTCAACAATCTCTTCTTCTGCCTTTTTAGCCGCTTCTCTTCCAATCTCTGCAGCTTGAACCAAATCATTCTTGGCTTCAACATCATCTTCTGAGATTGGATTCCCGAGAGGGATTTCATCAACTTTCTCTGCACTCTTTCCAACTACTTCTGCTGTCTTTGGATCTACAGATCTGGTCTCAGTGTCAGCTAAACTTTTTTTCACAAGATTTGTAGAATTGGCTCGCATTGCAGCCAAATCTCCTCTATTCGCATCATCGGAGCCTTCCTTCAGATTATTTAGGCCTCCCCTTAGTTGCTTCATCTTTTAAACATAAAAATCCTCAGCATCTATTCCCGAAGGTGGCACCAATGTTCTTACAAACTTAGACAACACATCATTTTTGGTTTTTGAAGAACTAGAACCTTCATTAACAGATCTCGGTTCAGCAAAAGATTTAATCTTTTCACCAGATTTAGCCCCTTTTTCAACACTCATAATAACACTATCAACAACAATATTTCCAGCATCTGATTTTGTTTCTAGGGATCCTAACATAGTTTTCTCAGCAACATAAACCTCCCCAGAACTTGAAACACGAACACTAAAAGGAGCAGACGTCATAACCCTAGTTTCAAGGATATTACCCGGTGGTATTTCTTCAAGATTGAAGTCATGAGCTTTGGAGTTAGACCCTTCCTTTGGAGGCACCATGGCTTCTTTGTATTGTGCATACTCGGACTGTGGACCAAGCTTGAGTTTGTCGATTTGGACAACGGCCTCTCTTTTTGGTGAAGTGAGTTCAAGGCTTGCACTTGCTCCAGATTCCTTCCCCTTTCTCTTTTCCGGTTTCGAAGACTTCTTGAAGATAGGTTTTGCTGCAACAATCTTCGTTCTTCCTTTTGGAGGTGCAGGCGGTTTTGGTGATTTTTGATTTGTGGGGGTTTGTCTAAAGGCTTTTCCTTTTCCCGTGTTTGTCTTCATGACGGAGGGAAATTTTAGGGTTTGTGAATTAATGTTTTTGAATGCAAAACTGAAAGTGGAAGTTAAAAAGGAAGTGGATAATGGTGGAGAGAGGTAGTCACAGGTTTTGTGGAGGAGAAGAAACCGGCCACATTCAATTAATGAAGCCTCCTTCTTTTTTGCAGCTTTTCTCTTCTTTGTTTCAGACGCGGGACACTACTTTTTTGACAAAAAATTAGGGTTAATCACCTCGAAATGGTTAACTGTGATTAACCATGTTAATTATCTAGTTTTGACGACTAACAGATTACAGGTATATTGCTAGCTTTGCTTGTGTTGATTTTTGCCTGCAGGAAAATTATGGTTTCTGCTAATACTATATCTTGGACACATGACATATGGTTTTTATCGATACCATATCTTGGATACACGACATATGGTTTTTATTGATACTATATCTGCGAAGCTGTCACTTTCAATTTTTTTATGCAAGTTGAGCGTGGTCATGCAAGCATTTAAATCCCACTTCCAGCTGTTTAAATTGATGAACAAGCAAGAGGGAAGACTTTATGGAAGTGCAAAAGATGCTCCCACCTAACTCCCACTCAACTCCAGAAGGTGGTCCAAACTCTCCAGATTTGGTAATACTTTGCAACCAAGGAGTTGACATGCATAACGGCACCAAACTGAAGCTTTTATTGAACTAAAGTCAACAGAAGTACAAGGAGTCGTGGCAGGAGCTTATACCCCACACTCAGATTCTATAAAGAGGGGCGTTTACACCTCTAGAAGATGATCCCAACTATTGAGCAAAATTTGACTGTTTACTTGAGCTAAAAGATTTTGTATTTGATCTGGTTTTTCTGCTTACAGTGCAAATTTATTTCAAGGGGCAATTTGTAAGTAAGGCTTGGTTTAGTTTTGCTGGGTACTGAAGTCTAGGATTAGATTTGAGGGTAGGTTCAAGCTTATCCTATGAAAAGCTTGTGTAGGTTAGAGCTTAGCGTGTGAAATGCTTGTAAAGGTTCGAGCTTAGCCTAGAAAAGTTTGTGTTTGTAAAGGTTAAGGTTGATCCCGCAAAAACCTAAGTATAGTGAGTGTTTAAAATCCTAAAGGAAGGAACCTTTAGGTAGTGGAGTACCTGGTGAAGGGGAACCACTCTAAATCATTTGTGTTCAATCTCATTCTCTCTCTTTTTACTCTATACACTCACTAAGTGCTCGAAAGATTTGGTATTACAAAAACCAAATCTCTCGGTAAAGATTTGGTATCGCAGAAACCAAATCTCTCTGTCCGAAAAAAATTTTAAACCTAATTCAATCCCCGCTCTCCTAGGCACTTTTGGGCCTACAATTGGTAGCGGAGCTATGTTCTCGGTTCAAGCAGTAAAATCCAGAGACAAAGATTATGGCTTTCGAGGGTACAAGTGTGAACCAGACACCACACTTTGATGGGGAAACTTTGAATACTGAAAGTTTCGCATGAAAATCTTCCTTGAAGGGAACGACATCGAAATGTGGCATATTGTCCAGAATCCTTACAATGGGCCGAACAGTCCTACACATCTCTGGACTGACGATGAAATGAAGAGAGCAAAGCTTGATGCTCAAGCCAAAAATGCTCTATTATGTCGAATCAGTGAAAGTGAGTTTAAAAGAGTTAGATCTTGTGAAACTGCCCATGAAATTTGGAGACTATTGTGCATCACTCGTGAAGGCACAAATCAAGTTAAAGAATCAAGGCTCAATCGCTTGATGCGAGAGTATGAGCTCTTTCAAATGGTTTCTGGAGAAACCATACTAGCAATGGATACTCGCTTTACTATACTTTGCAACAACCTTGCATCACTTGGAAAGGTGATGACACATAGAGAAAAGGTTGCAAAGACTCAGAGGTCACTTCCCAAAGAGTGGGAACATAAAGTGACTGCCATTGAAGAAGCTCAAAACCTAAACCTTCTTTCTTATGATGAGCTTATTGGCAAATTAATCTGTCATGGCGACAAAATTACTGAGCGAAAAAGAAAGGATGCTGCTATAAAGGTATAAGAGCCAATCGATGGTGATAATAGTGACTCTGATGTAGCTCTTCTCACGAGAAAATTTGCAAGATATCTTAGGATGAAGAAGCAGCTCAAAGGAAAGGCATCTAAGGATGTGAAGGCTGACGAGCCTAAAAAGGAGCTCTTGGTGTGCTTTGGTTGCAATCGACCAGAGCATATAAAATCAGAATGCCCCTACCAAAAGAAGGGAACATCTGGTTTTCTAAAAACCAAAAGGAAGAAAGTGATGGCTGCTTGGGATGATTCTGATTCCTCCAACGAATCTGACTAGGAGGAGGAGATAAATCTTTGCTTCATGGCATATGAAGACTCTGAGGTGACAGGGGATGAATGGATACTGGATAGTGGATGTTCAAAGCACATGATTAGTGGTGTATCCAAATTTTCATCCCTAAGCAAGAAAAGCCGAAGAAAGGTAACTTCTAGGGAGATGTCCAAAAGGCAGATCCTCGGGTTTGGTAATATTGATTCTAACCCTACCATTGAACATCTACTGCTTGTTGACAATCTTAAGTATAATCTAATAAGTGTGAGTCAATTGTATGATAAGGGTTGTAAAGTCGTATTTGAAGCATCTAAGTGCTTAGTTAGTTCAGGAGAAAATGATATGGTTTTTATGGGTACCAAAAAAGGGAATATCTATTTTATATCCTTTGATAATGCTGCTAACTCTGAGCTTGAGTGTTTAAGTGCAAGAACAGAAACACTAACCTTATGGCACAGGAGGCTAAGGCATGCCAACTTGGACCTTATCTCCAGATTATCAAGAAAGATGTTGGTAAATTGTTTACCTGCACTCAAATATGAAAAAAAAGCTACATGTCGTGCATGTCAGCTTGGTAAACAGGATGAAGAACTACCTATATTGGTTCCACATGATGCATCACAACAACAACACGACAATCTGCCTGATCTAGTTGCGGAAAAACCGAATGTCACTACACATGCTTCAACTTCACAACGCGCTCCTCAAATTATCAGAGCACCTAGAGGACTCTCAACTGATTCTATTCTTGGTGACATCACCAGAAGAGTAACCACAAGGTCATCCATGCAGAATGTGAACACACACCTTGCATTTTTATCACAAATTGAACCCAGGAGCGCACATGATGCCATTCAAGATGAATGTTGGGTCAATACTATGCAAGAGGAACTGAATTAGTTCAAAAGAAGTGATGTGTGGGAGCTGGTACCTAGACCACCTGAATACCCTATCATTGGGGCAAAATGGGTTTTCAGAAACAAACTTGATGAATCCAATATCGTGGTAAGAAATAAAGCAAGGTTAGTTGCTCAAGGCTGTAATCAAGAAGAAGGTATTGATTATGATGAGACTTTTGCTCATGTTGCTAGGTTAGAATCTATTCGCCTGTTACTTGTCTTTGCATCATTTAAATCATTTAAGTTATATCAAATGGATGTGAAAAGTGCATTTTTAAATGGATTTATTGTGGAAGAAGTCTATATTGAACAACCACCGAGTTTTGAATGCCATGAACATCCAGATTATGTTTACAAACTTAAAAAGGCATTATATGGACTAAAACAAGCTCCTAGAGGTATTATAGACTAAGTTCATATCTTGTGTCTAAGGATTTTAGGAGAGGCAAAGTTGATTCAACCTTATTTGTCAAAACATGCAAAAATGATGTGATCATTGTGCAAATATATGTTGATGACATTTTATTTGGTGATACTAATGATCTTTTTTGTAAGGACTTTGATAAACTTATGCACAGTGAGTTTGAAATGAGTATGATGGGTGAACTCACATACTTTCTGGGATTTCAAGTCAAACAACTCGATGGTGGCATCTTCATGAATCAAGCAAAATATATCCGCGAGTTGCTTAAGACATTTGGTATAGAAGAAACCAAATCTAGTCCTACGCCTATGAGTACATCGACTAAACTTGACAAGGATGAGAATGGTAAGGATGTTGATATCAAATTGTATCGAGGCGTGATAGGTAGTCTTCTGTATCTTACTGCTACCAGACCTGAAATCATGTTTAGTGTATGTCTATGTGCTCGATTTCAATCTTGTCCTAAAGAATCTCATCTTAGAGCCATAAATTGTATTTCTAAGTACTTGAAAGGTACACCATCATTAGGATTATGGTATCCCAAAGTTGATGTTTTTACTCTTACAAGCTATTCAGATGCAGACTTTGCAGGATGTACCTTAGACAGGAAAAGCACAAGTGGGACATGTCAATTACTTGGACAATCTCTTGTGCCATGTTCAAGCAAGAAGCAAAATTCGATTGCTACATCTACCACAGAAGCTGAATATGTGGCGGCTGGAGCATGTTGTGCTCAAGTTCTATGGATGAAGCAAACTTTGTCTGATTATGGACTAACCTTTAACTATGTGCCTATCTATTATGATAGTTCCAGTGCAATCAATTTGACCAAAAATCCTGTGCAACACTCTCAGACAAAGCGTATTGAAGTTCGACATCATTTCATCCGAGATCATGTGTTGAAGAAAATTGTGGCCATTGAGTTTGTAGAGACAGAAAATCAACTTGCTGATATCTTCACAAAGCCACTCATAGAGGTGCAATTCACAAAAATCAGACTTGATCCTGGAATGTGCAATTTGCCTTAAAAGTCTGTGAGTTAATCTGGTTTTTGCAAAAACCGTATCTATGCTTATATATTCATGTATCATATTAGACTATTGCATTCAAAACATTTGCACACATGCACTATGCATTCAAGCAAGTGAGGACATTTTAAAAAGGTGTTCGAATCATCAGAGGTACTGAAGAAAATCTTGGGAAATTTCGGTTTCAAAAGGAACGATCTACATGTTGTTACCATGGAAGTATGGTTTTTGGAAAAAACCATTTCTCTATAGACAACGGTCATTAACCAGTGGTCAGAAGAAAAGGCGGAAGACAAGGCAGTTGAAACTCTGAAAAATACAGTTACCTTTTTATGTTTCCCATATCGGTCAGGGAAAACAAAGAGTAGTGGAGGAGTTATTGCCAACCGCTCCCTATATCCTGTAACACTCTTAACACTCTCTGTCCTACATTATCTCTTACACATACACACACCCGAATTTATCTCTCCTCAAAATTTTTCAAATACGGAAACCTTAAAATACTCAAAGACTCTGTATCGCAAACATGAAGACAAACTCTGGGAAGGATACCCCTACCAATGAAGCCAACACCTCCAAAACACCTAAAACAACAATGAAAACACCCCCACCTAAAAAAAAGTCTGAACCTTCCACAAAAGCAAAATTTCAAATTTCAAAGAATGTATCCGTAGAGAAAAATGAGCAAGGTAGCATGGATTCGTCATCAACTACTACAAAAGGGAAGGAGATTCAAAGGGCGAGTACAATGAAATTGAAAGCTCTGGGTAGTACCCATAAATCTCCACCTTCTGCTTTGAATGCTCCTAGGATAGTAATATAGAGGTTCTATGACCCAAAATATGCTAGATATGACACTACATTCTCTAAAGAAAATGCTGGTGAAGGTTGTTCTATGAGGCAGAAGAATGGGTTGTTGTTAATATACAAGGAGCGTGTAAAATGCTCTCTGAGACACCAAACTCTGAAGAAATTAGTTTTGTCTCATCCAGCATTATGAAGAGGTTTGGTGAAGTTAGTGAAAGAGTTGTCCGTGAATATTTCCTTGATATTCTAAGACCAGTACGGGAAGAAGGTCCGTCAGGTCATGTTATGGATGCAGACCTAGCTCAAAAGGAAAAGAAACTGGCTACTAGGCAAAAATTATTTGAGGAGAAAATGAAAAGACTCTGGGCTTTGGCTGCAGAACAGAACAAACCATCTCAGAAAGAGCCGTCTACTGAGCAAGTGATGACCTCTGCTGGGATGGGCTCACAAAGTTATATTTGATCTAGAAGTCTCAAAGAGAATTGAAGCAGAAGTTTCGTCTGACCGATTCTTCAGGGATAAGTGGATTAGAACTCTATATGAAGCAGAAGCTGAGATGTTTGTACAGACATCTGGTGGCACTAGGCTTCTACTTAGAAAGCCCACTGCAAGAGAGATTGATTCTATTGTGCATGTTGTCTATCGAAAATTTGGAAAGCTTGGTTCTAATGAAGCCAAGATGTTTCTTGGAGAATTAGCTCGTAAATTACAACTGGCTGGTGGAAATATGGTTGCTGGCACAGCCAAATCTCAGGAAAGGATAGAGAATGTCAAGAATAAAGCCATGAAAGTGAATGAAGATCTGGTCATTGAAAAACTAGATGAAGTGGAAAAGAGAATTGCTATTACTTGTGATAAGTTAGCATCAGACAATGTGAAGGAGTTGATGAAGCAGTCTGAAAGGTCCTTGACTGCTCACAGGACTGATGTAATCATGGTCCCTATGAAGAGGAAAGGAGCTAAGGACAATGATTTTGAGGAAAATGCATGCTTCAAATCTGCAGAGGGGGATCTGGAAGCTGAAAAACCAGATCTACAAGAGAAATCTGCAGATAATCTCACCTCTCACTTCTCCTCAGTTAATGAGCAAGAAAAGGATGATGAAGATGATAACGTTGATTCAAAGAAGCATGCTGGTGTTGAAGAAGAAGACCTTGTAGAAAAGGAAGCAAAAGTAGTTTATGAACCATCAAAGAAGAAAGCAAAAGCTAACGGCTACGCTAAGGAGGATGAAAAATTGAAGGAGGATGGATCATTGGAATTCGGGACTCTCGCCTCAACTTACAATGTTACCTTAAATAATTTCGAAGCTCTTGGAGTCACATCCATGTTGAAATACTACAAGCTTGATTTCTTGGCAACCTTGAAGACACCAGCAGATGAGGAACTTGTTATCAAATTTTACAAGAATTTGCATATAAAGAAGGCTGGTGACAAAGTTCTGTATGTAGAGAGCAACATCTAGGGCAAGAAAATCAAAGTCACTGCTGATCTTATTCGAGAGGTACTAAAATTATCGAAGGGGTCCATTAAGCACTACGATACAAATACTGGAAGGTGTGTGAACATTAAAGGAGCTTCATCCTACAGTCAACAAGTTAGCATTGTTTATGGACTATCCACAAATGGAACCTATCAACAATCAAGCCCTTTGGCTCGAACCTTGATGTATATGATCACCAGATTCATTCTGCCACGTCCTTGGCATCTGGAAGAAATCGAAAATGTTGATCTATGGTCAATAGCGTGCCTAATGCACAAGAGTCATATCTGCTAGGCATATCAAATACTGCATCACATTGTCTTGTATCAACCAAGGAGTCACGGTCTATTGATGACGATGATTGCAAGAAAGTTTGGTGTGAAGTCATCAAAATCACCCAAACTTATGCCGTTTCTACCCATCAATCGTTTGATTTTGTCCAAAATGTACATCAAGCTGAATGATAAGGGACAATATGAGGTAATCAGGGTTGGAGCAAGTGCTACGGAGACTCAGCTGGATAACCTTGCTACTCGTATGGGTCTGCTGGAACCGGATCTTGCCGAAATTCATGATGAGGTAAAGGATTTCAAGCTGGACATAATGGAGCAGTTTGAGAAATTTATCTCAGGATTCCCTCATCAACTATCCTCTGATGATGACTGAAGCCTTTTCAGATTTGATGCTTCTAGACTTCATGCATTGCATCGTAATTCTTCTCCTTGGTTCTGCTAATTAGTTCTGTTTCTTACATTGGCTATTTTGGAATATTACTCTATCTTTTGGGATATTATGGTTGAATACTTGAATATTGCCCTTTTGAGTGGTTACATCTGAATGACCTTTGCTATGTTTCCCCTTTCTGTTGATGCCAAAAAGGAGAGAAAATCTGTTGTGTGTTGATTGACTTCTGCAGGAACATTGGTTATGGTTTCTGAAAGAAACCAAAATTATGGAACATTGGTTCTGTTGTGTTGATTGACTTATGCAGGAACATTGGTTACAGTTTCTGCGAGAAACAAAAATTATGGAACAATGTACACGTGTTGTACATGTGCTTGATTGTGCAGGCACTGATCAAAAGCAATAGTTGATGCTACTAATGATGTGATATGGTTGAAGTTAAAACCATATATGTCTTATGCAGGAAGTCTGGAGCAAAAAATCTGGTTTTATCAAAAATTACACTTAAGTCTATGATTTGGTTTCTGCCAGAAACCAAACTTTATGATAATGAATGTTGTGCGACTCCGTATCGGTTATTATGCATTCAACTAATCTTTTGTGCAGAAAGTCGAAATTAAAAGGGGAAATACATGATTGGCTTGTGTATGCCAATATGTATATTCACAAGGAATGCTCTATATGTTTTTCTAAACTTATCCTTGTTGAATTACAAAAATGATTTCAAAAGGGGGAGCAACAAAACAGGGGGAGGTTCGAGAAAATTATGAGAATATTTTTGAATCCTTGTTATATGAAAAATGAACACAAATTCGTCATCATAAAAAAAGAGAGATTGTTGACTAAAAATTAGTGTTATTCACGTCCTAATGCTTAACTATGATTAACCATGTTAATTATCTAGTTTTGATGACTAACAAATTACAAGTGTATTGCTAGTTTTGCTTGTGTTGATTTTCACATGCTGGAAAATTATGGTTTCTGCTAATACCATATCTTGGACACATGACATATGGTTTTTATCGACATCATATCTTGGATACACGACATATGGTTTTTATTGACACTATATCTGCGAAGCTGTCACTTCCAACTTTTTGTGCAAGTTGCGTGCGGTCCTGCAAGGAGTTAAATCCCACTTCCAGCCATTGAAAATGATGAACAAGCAAGACGGAAGACTTTATGGAAGTGCAGATGATGCTCCCACCTAACTCCAGGAGGTGGTCCAAACTTTCCGGATTTGGTAATACTTTGCAACCAAGGAGTTGACATGCATAACGGCACCAAACTGAAGCTTTTATTGAACTGAAGTCACCTGGAGTACAGGGAGCCGTTGCAGGAGCTTATCCCCCATACTCAGATTCTATAAAGAGGGACGTTTACACCTTTGGAAGATGATCCTAGCTATTGAGCAAAATCTGAGTGTATACTTGAGCTAAAAAATTTGGTATTTGATCTGGTTTTTCTACTTACAGAGCGAATTTATTTCAAGGGGCAATTTGTAAGCAAGGCTTGGTTTAGTTTTGCTGGGTACTCAAGTCTAGGATTAAATTTGAGGGTAGGTTCAAGCTTAGCCTGGAAAAGCTTGTGTAGGTTAGAGCTTAGCCTGTGAAAAGCTTGTAAAGCTTCGAGCTTAGCCTAGAAAAGCTTGTGTTTGTAAAGGTTAAGGTTGATCCCGCAAAAGCCTAAGTATAGTGAGTGCTTGAAATACTAAAGGAAGGAACCTTTAGGTAGTCGAGTACCTGGTGAGGGGGAACCACTCTAAATCATCTGTGTTCAATCTCTTTCTCTCTCTCTTTACTCTATACACTCGTTAAGTGCTCGAAAGATTTGGTATCACAAAACCCAAATCTCTCAGTAAAGATTTGGTATCATAGAAACCAAATCTCTCTGTTCGGAAAAGTATTTAAGCCTAATTCGCGCCTCCCCCCCCCTGCCCTCCTCCTTAGGCACTTAACCGTTTGTCAAAAACTCCCCCGTTTTGACTTTTCTGCTTTCTTCTTTAACTGCCGCTTGTGGACGCTGGACAATAGGTTTTGGCTCATTCTTGAACCAAATATTGCAGTTCTTTCTCTTTGATGCCCTTCATGATTTGATTACAGCCATGACTTGTCGTCATATGCTCATATGCTTAGTGTAAGTGTGAAATGTGTGACGATTGAATATTTTCTAAGTGTTTATGTGTGCAATGTGTTATGATATGCATGAGCACATAAAAGCCAAAAGTGAAGCCAAATCACAATACTTATGGTATATTGCAAATTCCAAGCTCGAGTCTGATTTTGGTGAATTGATTTTCCTTCAATGGTTTGGTGAAGATGTCAGCCAGTTGATTTTTAGTTCTCACAAACTCAACACATCCTTCCTCAACACATGGTCTCGAATAAAATAATGTCTCACTTCAATGTGTTTGGTTTGAGAGTGTTGCACCGGATTTTTGGTTAGATTGATGGCACTTGAGCTGTCACAAAATATAGGAACACACTTGAAATTTAGTTCATAATCAGTAAGTGTTTGTTTCATCCATAGCACTTGTGCACAACATGCACTAGCTGCTACATATTCAGCCTCGGTTGTGGAAGTAGCAACTGAATTTTGCTTTTTACTTGACCAAGATACAAGTGATTGTCCAAGTGGTTGATAAGTACCACTTGTACATTTTCTATCAAAGTGCACCCTGCAAAGTCAGGAACTAGGCAGGTAACTTATACTCATTAAGCATAGTTCTAGCCAATTCTTGCAAGGTTCGATTCTTACTTTCTACAACCCCATTTTGTTGTGGTGTTCGAGGAGTCGAAAATGGGTGTTCAATACCAATTTGTTCACAGAATTGATTGAAGGTAGAATTATCAAATTCTCCTCCATGATCACTTCTAATTTTAGATATTTTATACCCTTTTTCATTTTGTAGCTTCCTAACTAATGAGCCAAATTCTTGACATGCATGATCTTTTTGAGAAAGAAATAGAACCCATGTAAATCTAGAATAATCATCTAATATGACAAATGCATACTTTTTACCACCAAGACTTACAGTTCTCATAGGACCATGTGAACACCCAAATTTGACCCACAATTTTTCTACTAAAATTGAATTTCGGACATGTTGGAACTTAGGATTGATGAGATGATTTGATCTTATGCTAAGACATCTCAAGAATGTAATCTAGTAGAAATGATATATTTTGGTAATTTGGACCCTTATGTATTTGAATACTAGGATTAATGAGATGATATAATCTTAGGGTAAAATATATATCAAGGTTTATTTATACTAAAATATATTTTATTTCATTGCTTGGGCCTTTTATTTATATTTAACCCTATTATATTGTGATGATTTATTTTTAGTTAAGGATAGGTTTAAGGGCCCAAGTTATTGGATTCTCTAGAGTTTACATTAGCCCATAAATACTTTACTTGCAGACTAATTTTGGTTCAAGTTTTCGTGGAAAATCAGAATCAAATCACCCTTTAATTGGTAAATGTGTTTTTTGGTATGATTTTGCTTAAAATGGGTGTTAATGCGTAATCAATTAGATATGGAATGATTTAGAGGAGTAGTAATTAAGTAATGGAGTGATTCTGGGTTGATTAGGGGTGATTACGTGGTAGGATCAAATCAGAGCTGAATTAGGTGGATTGGGGTTCGAAAAAGGAAAGAACAGGTGACACGCGGGGAGACCGGCGGTCCTTTCGCGACGAACGCCGGATGCCGGCGGACATCCAGCAGATGACCGCCGGCCATGGCGGTCATCAGTGCCCAGAATCCCCGATTTTTATTTCTAATTCGATGCTACGAGGTTCTGGACTAGATTTTCGGGCATAATCTTCACCATTAAGTAGGTCCACGCCCCTAGGCTTCCCAAAACACTATAAATAGGACCTCTCACTCATATTTCAAGGGATCAATCTCTCATTACACATACACTCCCCCATAAGCTTTGTTTGCTTGGAGAAACTCTACTTCGCCAAGCCTAGAAACACTTTTAGAGTAGAAACTCTGAAGGAATTCTGTGGGAGAGCATCCAGAAGAAATCCATAAAGTGAAGATCAAGAGGGTAGAGCAATCAAAAGCCCGAGGCCAAAAAGATGGGAAATCCGAATAGAAGGACCTGATGCGAGCAGGCTCAGGGAGCAATTCATATCTCGAGTTCTAGAAGTTGGATTGCCGTGATCTTGGACTCTCTGAAAAGCTAAGAGGGAGGGCTACAACTTTGTTGTTGGGACCAAAAGCTGAATCGGCCATTTTCATTGTCTAACATCCAGAAGAAGATGACCTATAGATTCTGTCCAACAACCAAGATAAGTGGTCTAACTCTTTTCGATTGCACACTTCATTAACTGCTACTTGTTGGTTATTTGATGATGCTTTTGGTGATTATGTGATTGTTGTGATGCCATGTCTGGTCTCTAGTGGTGGAGACTCAAGCCCAAATATTTTTATTTTTCCTGTTTGTTCCGTACCTTCTTCTCCTTCCCCTACAATTCAGTTTTGTTATTTCTATATGATTTGTTTCCACACTTGCACACTTGCACATGGCATGCTTGTATTCTCCAATTGTACAAAGTTTCGACACAACATGGATGGGTGCCCAACATCTTCCCATCCATGACGAACCCCCGAATGCCATATCTTTGGTCTTGTTATGATCAGTTGCCTAAGGAGTCATTTAAAGGTTTTTTCCCAAATTTTGTCCTTAATAAAATTTGGGTGGCGACTCCATGACATGGGGTTGACCCGAAGAAGAAGGTGTAAGGAATTAGGTGAATAGGCCCCAGTGATTTTGGGTTAAGTATTCACAGTTGGCGACTCCACTGGGGAAGTGTTGGGATCAAGAAACCTTGTGCAATCGTTGCCTTGCATTCATCATGATTGATGTGAACCATAAGAGGGCGAGGGAATCCAAGTCCACCACAATGCTTTCTGTAACCGATGGCGGCTTGAGTGAACCCGTCTCTCGATGCTTAGCAATGATGGGGATTTGTTAGAACCTATGTCTTAATGGTTCACTTATTACAGGTTTTGATAAATGACAAACCAAGATCATAACCAAGATGAAGCAAAAAGAAATCAAGCAAACAAGCACTCAACCAAAGTGATCAAGTACTCAAGTGAAGATATGATCAAGAGTTGAAGTGCAAAGAAGAGCAAGAGAAGTTAGGACCCATTTGTACAAGGTTTTGATAAATGACAAACCAAGATCATAACCAAGATGAAGCAAAAAGAAATCAAGCAAACAAGCACTCAACCAAAGTGATCAAGTACTCAAGTGAAGATATGATCAAGAGTTGAAGTGCAAAGAAGAGCAAGAGAAGTTAGGACCCATTTGTACAAGGTAAAACACTCAACTTCTCTTAGGCATTGGCTCAAACAAAACACATTT
>JAKUCV010005209.1:61653-89419 GCA_028386065.3 Turnera subulata
ATCTTCAAGCAAGTGTGTAGGATTCTTGTGATTAGAATTCCTAGGCTGTAAACGGTTTGTTAAGCACCCGGAAGCTTAACGGTAGATAGTGAACTCTTCAAGTGTATCTTGAAGGACTGGATTAGCCACAAATTAGTTGTGTGTGAACCAGTATAAAAATCTCTTGTGTCCTTCTATTTTTCAATTCCGCACTTATTTCCTGCAAAGTTTTTAATTTCCGATCATAAGCTATTCACCCCCCCTCTAGCTTAAGTCTATTGTTCCTAACAGGATTAATGGGCCCCGGACCTCACGCGATATCCATTATCACATGTAAGTAGGTCAACCTAATCCCTAGCGGCAATCTCTAGGCCCCAACCAGCTTCATACCCTAAGCATCTCATGCATATTTGGATGCATATTGAACCAAATAGCGGGACCGCTGTGCGTAGGGTGCTACATCGCGTGGTGCGATTTGATGAGTCTAAGAAAGGAACCTTAGGGGAGTAAGTATACATGTTTAAGCCGATGTTAGATTTCTGGTGTTATTGCCCAGTTGACATATATGTTCAATCGCTCTACCTTGTCTTCAATCGCTCTACCTTGTCTTAGGGAATTCGCACTTGCATGTATTCAGCATTAAACTTCGCGTTTTTCAAAGCACAAAAATGAATTCGAGCTAGGGTGTCTCACTTTTCCAAATCCTCTTCTTTTTTGGCTTGAGTCTTGAAAGAATGGAAAAGTAAGAAATGTTTTGAAAGAATAATGAAACATGTTTTGCGAATGTATTCCATCACGCTTTTCTACCATTTCCACATGTATTGAAAGAAAACAAAGCTTGAGTCTGGGATTCCTAATGACCATGAACTCTATCATTAGAATTAAACCCCTAGGACACCAGGGGTGGGTAGTGCCTTAGTTAGAAGGAGATGGTGAAGATATTGGGAATGATGGATACATCACAAGGCGATGAATCGCAGTAGACAGGGAGATGGTGAAGACATTGGAAGTCATGGAGGTATCTTAAGGCAAAAGGTGGGAAAAAGGCAGAGGCAACGACGAAGCATCAACTTAAGACACCAAGGTGACTTTGGGCCTTCTCTTGAGAGGAGATGTAAGCCCCAATGTTTACGGCATAAAAGGGGAGACGGGATGACTTGGTTAGGCTTTCTCGTGAAATGAGATGTAAGCCCTAGTAACTATAGTAGAAGAGGTGAGATGAGGTGATCTGATTGGGACTTTTTAAAAAACGCAGATGTTAGCCCCAGTTTTTACTTGTGAATCAAGCCGATGATCCCAGACACCATATGAGTTGCTGCTTGGTAAACAACTGAGGTATGAGCATTTACGTTGCTTTGGATGTCTTTGTTATACACATGTGAATAGTAAAAGAGATAAATTTGAGCAAAGGAGTAGGCCAGGAGTATTTATAGGATATCCTACTGGGAGGAAGGGATATCGAGTCTATGACCTTGAAACTAAAAAGGTTTGTGTGACTCGAGATGTGCATTTTCAAGAAGAATTTTTTTCCTTTTACAGTAGCCGAAGACAAATTGCAATCACAATAAAAGGTGTGTTTTGATGAGAATCCAAATGATGCACACTCACCAGCACCAGATCATGCATCACATGATATAGATGAGATGCTTGAACAAGTCATATAAGTAGTGATCATGAGTATGCCACGCAAATGGATCATTCACCAACTAATGATGTTATGTCAGTTCCAAGCAATCAGAATTTGCCGAGTAACAACCAACCGGAATCATGCATTAGCAAACGATCAAGGCAAGTCTCACGCTTGTTATCTAGATATGATTATACTCTTCCCCCTTCAATGGTTCCCACGCCTGATACATCGCTCTCTCCAACTCCTTCGGCTAACTCAACGGTATATCCTATGTTACAATTCATTTCATATTCAAAATTTTTTTCTACTCACTCTGCCTTTTTAGTGGCCATCTCCTCTAATCATGAGCCTAAAGGATTTTATCAGGCAGTCCAACACAAGTAATGGCGTAATGCAATGGCACAAGAGATTGAAGCCTTAGAAGCCAATCACACTTGGACACTTGAGTCTTTGCCCACTGAAAACGAGCAATTGATTCTAAATGGGTGTACAAAATAAAGTACAAACCTGATGGCTGTATAGAACGCTATAAGGCACGCCTTGTAGCAAAAGGATACACACAAATAGAAGGTGCGGATTTCCATGAAACTTTTGCTCCAGTAGCCAAACTAGTCACCATTCGTTGCTTACTAGTTGTTGCTTCAATAAAAAATTGGGAGTTGCATCAACTTGATGTTAGCAATGCCTTCTTACACGGTGATAGGTGTACATGAAAGTTCCCCAAGGATTTTCCAAACAGGGGGAGCAACGAGTATGTCGCTTATGAAAATCCCTTTATGGGCTTCGTCAAGCTTCAAGAAATTGGTATTATAAATTCACAACCTCTCTTCTCAGTATTGGTTTTAGACAATCTGATGCTGATCATTCTTTGTTTACTTCATCACGCAATGGAGGATATTTTTTTGTTGTGCTTATTTACGTAGATGATGTTATCGTAACTGGCAATGATCATGATTGTATTTGTGATCTAAAGCGGCATCTAGACACAAAGTTCCATATTAAGGATTTGGAAAGGCTCAAGTACTTCCTCAGCATCGAAGTGGCACGTTCACCAGTAGGAATTATGTTAAGCCAACGCAAGTATGTGCTTGACATCTTGGCAAATAGCAGTCTCATAGGTTGCAAGCCAGCAACATTTCCAATGGAGCAACAACATAAGCTTGAAATGGACACAAGTGAACCTTGCAGTGACCCTGAGCAATATTGTCGTTTGGTGGATCGATTACTTTATCTCACAATTACACGACCAGATATTAGTTATGAAGTTCACATCTTAAGTCAATTCATGCAGACTCCTCGCCAGTCTCATCTTCAAGCTGCCTATAGGGTGTTACGCTTTCTTGAAGGAACACCTGGCCAAGGTATTCTTTTTCCCTCCAATAGTGAACTTTCCCTAGTGGCATATTGTGATGCTGATTGGGCAGGATGCCCGATCACACGAAGGTCAACGACTGGATATATTATCTTCCTTGGTTCTTCACCATTCTCATGGCGATCTAAGAAACAATCAGTGGTTTCTCGATCTTCAACAGAGGCAGAATATAGAGCTATGGCAACAACTAGCGGTGAAATAATTTGGCTTTTAAGATTGCTGCAAGATATTGGTATACCGTAGTCCACTTCAGTGCCCTTGTTCTGTGACAATCAAGCAGCTATCCATATTGCAGCTAACCCAGTGTTTCACGAACAAACAAAACATATCGAGATAGATTGTCAATTTATCAGACAAAATGTTCAGTCTAAAGCCATTGTCACTCAGTCTATCTCTTCACAACGCCAATTAACTGATACTTCACCAGGTGTGAACACCCAAATTTGACCCACGAAAATTTTACTAAATTAGACTTCGTACATGTGTAGACTTAGGATCAATGAGATGATTTGGTCCAAGGTTCAAGCATGATATGAATTTTAACTTAGTAGAATTGGTGTATTTTGATGACATAAACCTTTATGCGCTTAAGTCCTAGGATTAATGAGATGATTTAACCTTTGGAAAAATATATGATATGGTTTATTTATTAAAATACATTTGCATGGGCTCTTTTAGTTGTTTTTGACCCAATAATAATGAGATGATTTATTCTTGGATTGAGAATGGATTTAAGGGTCCGAATTAATTCTCCAGAGTTTGTCCATCCTATTAACACATTTCTTGCAGGTCAATTTTAGCTCTGATTTTCGTGGAAAATCAGAGTTAATTATCATTTAATTAGATTATGTGTTTTTGGTACGATTTTGGGTGTTAATGGGTAATCTTTTGATTATGGAATGATTTGGGGGAGTGATGACCAAGTAATTGTGTGATTTCTGGGTAGATTAGGGGTTGATTACGCAGTAGGATCGAATCAGGCCTGAATTAGGGGGATTGGGGGCTCGAAAAGGAAAGAACGGGTGATACGCAGGGCGACCGACGGACATCTCGCGACGACCGCCGGCTGCTGGCGGGCCTCCCCACATGACCGCCGGTCATGGCAGACGTGTAATGGAGGACCGCCGGCAGTGGCGGTCGTTCCTGCCCAGAATCCCCGAAAATCTCCGATTTTGTTTTTTTTCGATCCCACGCAGTTTTGCACCAGATGTTTTGGCATAATCTCCACCATTAAGCAGGTCCATGCCCTTAGGCTTCCCAAAACACTATAAATAGGACCCCTCACACACATTTCAGGGGACACACGATCTTTCTCACATACACACCCACAAGCTCTTCTTGCTTGGAGAAACTCTACTTCTCCAAGCTTAGAAATATTTTCTAAGGCAGAAACTCTGGAGGATTTTCTTGGGGAACATCTAGCAGTAGTCTAGCAAGGAGGAATCAAGAAGAGGATCAACCATAGAGCTAAGGAGTGGCAAGAAGGTGGGTGTAGAACTCGACCCATTGCAAGGAGCTAGAGGAGGGCTACCTAAGGTAATTCTGAATCCTTTTTGATTGATTCTTGGTGATTGATTGCTGATGCTTTTGATGATGTAAGTGGCCGATTAGTGCCATGTTTAGAACTACGTGGCTTTGACCCTGATCACTCGAGTACGTAGGTAGTCTCGGTTTCACAACGGGACGCAAGCCAAGTCTTTTCCACCCCCCTTTCTTTATTTTCCACACTCTTGCACACTTGCACAAGGCACACTTTTCTTTTTATTTGCACAAGGTTTCGACCCAACATGGATGGGTGCCTAACACCTTCCCATTCGTGACGAACCCCCGATCCCATGTCTTTGGTTCGCCATGACCAGTTGCCTAAGGAGTCATTCAAGGGTTTTTCCTAAGTTTTGTCCCTAATAAAACTTAGGTGGCGACTCCAATGACATGGGATAGACCCGAAGAAGAAGGTGATAAGGAACAGGTGAGAAGGCCCAAGTGAATTTGGGTCGGGTTCTCACAACTGGCGACTTCGCTGGGGATAGTAGTGGGTTTAAGAAATCTTGTGCAATCGTAGAGCTTTGTGTGCCTTTTTTTTTGTCATCATAAGTGCCCTGCATTCATGATGATTTATGTGAAGCCTTTACCGTAAGAGGGCGAGGGAAGCCAAGTCCACCACATACTTTCTTTAAGTGATGGTGGCTTGCATGAACCCGTTTCTCGATTCTTAGCAGTGATGGGGATTAATTGGCCTCGGACCTCACGCGATAACCATTATCATATGTGAGTAGGTCAACCTATTCACTAGCGGCAGCCCTTTGGCCCCCCAACCAGCTGCATACCCTGAGCATCTCATGCATAATGAATCAATAGGTGGTATATGCATTCTAAGTGATCATTTGTGGTATTTTGAAGTAAAGTGTGAAAAAGGTGCCCTTTTCATTTAACATACCCAAGACAGAACTGGTGAGAGGTAGTATACGTCGAGAATCCCTTGGGATCCCAAGAACCCTGACACTTATACTCCGACTACTAGGGCAAGATGAGTGAGGAGGACCAAACCAAGGTGACTGAGGAATCCATGGAGCTGTTGAAGGATCCAAGAATCCTAGAGGCGTTGCTGACCTTACAGAAAGGGAAGATGGAGTCCCCTAGAAGTGATGGGGGACAGGGCTCAAAACCAAGCAGGATAGTGACCATTCAAAACGATGACTCGACGACACAGGATTCCAAAGGAGATGGGGAGAGAATTAAGAGGGTGGAAGAACTGCTGAAGACCATGAAAAGAAAGGAAGATGATTGGAACTTGGACCGCTTATCATTATTCCCTGAAGCCCGATTACCTGCTAAGTTTAAAATGCCTGTTATTGAGAAGTTCAATGGAACGGGATGCCCAACAACCCTTTTGAAGATCTATGTGAGGATGTTGCAGCCTACAGGAATAGGACCAGAACAGATGGTTCAATTATTCCAATGAACCTTGTCGGGAGCAGCCTTGAAATGGTTCATGACCCTGGATGAAGGCAAGGTTAGCAAATGGGATGACATCTGTAGGGAGTTTGTGAACCAGTACAGTTACAACACTGAAGTGGATGTAACCAAATGGGATCATGAGACAACCAAGCAAGAGGCCCAGGAGACCTTCTCTGCCTATATCTCGAGATGGCGCGGTAAAGCGTCATTGATGGTGAATAGACCTACTGAAGAAGACCAAGTGCAAATGGTGATCAAGAATCTCCAACCAGCCTACTATGAACGTATGGTTGGAAATTATTATGCTAACTTTAAAGCACTTATTGGGGCTGGGATACAATTAGAAGAAGCTATCAACTCTGGAAGGGTCAGGGCTTCTGTGGAGGTCCCTACATCGAAAAGGGGTTTTAATGTAGTTCAAGGAAAAAAGGGTGCTGACGTGAACCACGTCGCGGTCCAGACACCATTGCGAATTGGGTCAAAGCCCAGGGACTTCACCCCTCTCCCTATGTCTTTAGGGAAGAAGCTCAAGAAATGCATGGAGAAAGGTCTATTGCAGCCTTTAGACCCAAGGCCTGATTTACCTCTTAGGGGAGATCCTAACAAGTTCTGCGAGTTCCATCAAATATCTAGACACGTTACTGATAACTGTCCCCGACTCCGTCATGAGATTCAAGATATGATAGAGAGAAATGAGATAATCCTGCCAAAGCGGCCAAACACCAAGTTGAACCCACTACCTCTGCGTGAAGAGATTGACATGATAGAGATGGAGCCCGCATATGAACTTGGATGCTTGGTACTTGATCTTAGTAACTATGTAGATTCAGACGAAGAAGTTGACATCATCACCAGATCTTGAAGAGTGGTGAGGAGGGCCCCTCTCCGCCTAGATGAACCTGAGGAAACGACGGATTCTGAAGAAGATATGGTTGTAAAGCAATTGAAAAACACCTAGGCTAATATCTCGATCTGGGGTTTGCTTATGTCTTTCAAACCACACAGAGAGAAGGTGCTCCAGACTTTGAGCAAAGCCCATGTCCCCATTGACACTCCACCTGAGACACTAGCTAACATGATAGCTTCGGTGGAAACTGACAACCAAATCTCTTTCTCTGACAAAGACTTGCCATCGGATAAGGGCACCCATATTGAAGCATTATACATCACCATCCAAGTCAAGGACAACCAGATACCTCTGGTGTTAATAGATAATGGGTTTGCTTTGAATGTATGCCCTCTAAAGACTGCAAGCCTATTGGGATTCGGGACCTCGGATTTTCTGTCGTCTCGGACAATGGTGAGGGCACATGACAATGCCTAGAGAGAGGTGCTAGGGATGATAAGATTGGAATTGGTTGTGGGGCCTGTCCCTTTTACGGTAGAATTCCAAGTGATATCGCGTCTAGCTTTAATCTATTTCTTGGGAGACCATGGCTACACCAGGCCCGGGCAGTGGCCTCCACTCTACATCAAATGCTGCGGTTCCCTTACCAAGGGGGGATAGTCACAGTCATGGGAGAAATGGCCGAAAAGAACATCAAGCCGGTATTCAGGATTGAGAAAGAAGAGGAGGTAACCTTGTCCGGTTTCATTTTCGAGTCTGTAAGCACTATCGTGGTAGAGAAGCTTGTTGTCATACTACAATCCGTTTGGCAATGTATCGGTCATTGGGATCATGGAAAAAATGAGATACTTCCCAATCATGGGGTTAGGGCAGAGACAACAAGGGATAATGGAGGTCCCTCAGATTTCGAATGCCACACCACCTTTCGGCCTGGGCTGTACCCCCACCCCAACAGAATTAGAGAAACAAAGAGAGAAGAACCTTGCAAGGGCACTAGCTTAAAAAAAGAAGCAAGAGTGGGACTTTCCTATGGCTCCTTATTTGAAGACATTAAATGGCTATTTTGTAAAGGAGGGAGAAGATTTCCCTTTCTGCGGGTTTCCCGAGCCATGGGTTTGTAACATCACAGCGATTAGGAAGCCGGGAATGGAGCTGTTCTTTGACTGCTACCCAGAGGAGGTAGAAGATCCAAAGGAGGAGGGGGAAGACAAAGAAGAAGATTTGGGCCGCGGGTATCTCTTCGAGGAGGATGGGGCTATTTGAGGAAATGAGTACCGGACCACATCGGGTGCCTAAGTCAAAATTTAGGATTTAGTCTAAAATAAGCCAGTGGGCAGGTCGTTGTCATTTTCATCTTATCAATAAAAAAGAACTCTTTCGTATATGGTGATCTTGGTAATTTCTTTGTGCATGCATGATATGTGTGAATATAATGGGTCAGACGAAACTCCCTAAAATCTGTGGAAACTAATCCTAGACTTATATCGGTAAAAATAACGATATCAATCGGGTTCCCAAAGGTCCCAAAGTCTGAAGCAATAGGTCTCTCCATCAAAGGCTCAATTGGAACACGGAGTTCCTAGAAAACATGTGAACATGAAGGCCAGTTACTTAGAACAACATGGCCAATAATTGATACATGGAAGTGCAAAAGAAACTAGAGGAAGGGGACCTTTTGAGGATTCGCAAACACATGTAAAAAGAACTACGTGAACCTGATTTCATGAGCTTCCACAAAGAAAAAAAAGAAAAACAACAACAAAAGATAAGAAAAAGGAAAAGTAGTGACAAGCCATGAATACGTAGGAAGCCCAAATCGGGTCCGGTTCCATCTTTATTAAATAGCAGTCAAAAGATTAATGAAACAAGATAAGAGGAGTTTTGTTCACTCATTTATTCGCATGTATTATGAATGTAAAGAGATAATTGCTAAGATAGGACTCAATTCTTCTTGTGCTTCTTCCGAATCGACTCGCCCACTTCATCCTTCCCTTTGCCGATGGGACACTCAGGAGACTCAAACCCCGGAGGTGCAGATCCTTGAAAGATGCAAAGATTTCTCCGAAGCTGCCACGTCCTTCTTCAGCCAGCTCAGATATGACATAGGAGGGTGAACCTCAAAATGACCGCCAGTAGGTTCCCTTATAGGTAAGGCCCAACCTCCCTTGATAGCCCTCAGAGCAGCAGCCTTCATAGGTCCGGTGATGGGGACAGGGATGTCGGATGGAATGGTTTGGTTTACACCAAACTGCCTTAGGACCCTACTTGGACGATAGTATGTGGACTTTTCTATGCCCGGGAGTTCCACCCAGTCTTTGCAGAAGGAACGGATGACCACTTCTTGATTTCGAGCCACCGACAGAACTAGGTGATTTGGGAAGCCTTGAGATCCTTTATAAAGATGGCCCATCCCAGAATGGTACGGAATAAAACAGAATAGCCGCGACGGATGTAATTTGTGGGGTCGGCACGGGGGCGTTCAATCAACGTAAGGTGTTCGCCCAACCACATCTACAAGAGAAGAGCGGTTAGAAAAGGGGAAGATATGCAGGAGGATGATAAGGGATGCGAAATCAAGTACACATACCTGGAGTAGAAGAGGGGAGCCAGTCAATGGGACACGGTGATCATCAGCCAACCTATCCAAGCAATGGAGGGTCTCGCCGAATATCACGGGGGTTAAGCTCTTTTCTCTAAAAGGTCTAGCCACTAGCGCACCTACTTGGAGAGGACAAGTACCAGAGGATCCCACCATCAAAAATTCATGTACCATCACAAGGGCAAGAGCACGATTGTGTTTCTCCCTCCAATTAAAATCTCCTTCTCCCGGATGTTGTTGTGAGCCGTCAAGGAAGTACTGGTCAACAATCTTCGATAACACCAGAAGGTCGTCTGGGTTCATAAAGAAGTTAATCTGACCTTCAGCGAGGAAGAGAAACTGGCTAACCTCTTTTAGAACAGCATCGTCGAGGGAAACCATGGCAACTCCCTTTATAAATTTGGCACCTAAGAAAGTGTTGAACTCATCAACGGAAGGACACAGCTCCATCATGCCCCCACCAATTCGGAACACACGACGACTCTTGTCCCAAAATTTCGTAGCAGCAGGAATCAGATTCTCCTCTATCACCACGCTGCGAAGCTTGAATAGTCTGGTTAAACCCACCATAGCGAAATCCATGCGACACACAAGAGGAACACTCGCCATCCACTTGAGCACCTTGGCATGAAAATCCTCACTCATGATTGTCCTGGACATGTTTGGAGTTTGTTATGATAGATTATGCGGGTCTCTGGGTTCTCGACGCTTTATTTATACTGTTTTAGGGGTGGTGGGATTCGTCAAAACCCTAAGGCCCAGGTTCAAAAGAGAAAGAACCGAAAAGGAAAAGTTCGGGGGGGGGGGGGGGGGCACAACTGTCGATGCCGGCGGTCATGCCGTGAAGACCGCCATAACCGGCGGTCATCCGCCCAAGACCGCCGGCGGCAGCGGTCATCCACCCACATGACCGCCGGTCGATGACCCCAACCCACCCAGGAAAATCTATAGAAAAAATTCAGAAGATTTGGGAATGAGGGGAAGAATAAGGGAGAGAAAATAAAAAGAAAAGAGAGGAACGGAGAGGGTCACGTTTATTTATCAAGGGGGGGAAGGCTTTGCACCTAGGTAAGGGGCACCTACTAACACTTTGCTTGAATACACAATGATAAATATTTTATATGTGAATGATATCATGCATGCACCATTTGTTGAACGTGGAGGTCCAGGACACATCACCCCCATCTTTACCAGGGGCACAATAGGCCCCTCCTTCTGATGTCGAGTTGAAATACCCAGGGACAACTAACAAAGTAGGGGCACAGTACCCCGTTTTGTATTAATTAACATGTATCGGAGCATACTAAGCCTCATCTTTAAGACTTGATGAAATACAAAAGGGAGTCTCACCCCACTTTTGGCTTTTATACCTCAAGGTACACGGCGTATCTAACTAGGTGACCTAGGCGCATGGGATCCAGGCATTCCAATTATGAGGTGACATCTTACGCTGAGAGAACCGAACCAGGAAATGATACCCGATCATGAATGTAGGGTCCAGATAACCCACCCACAGGACGACACCAAACATCCGAGATAACCCTGAGCGCAAGATGTTTAGTCAATCCCGAGAGACGAGAAGACCTAGTCGAACCGGCCATGAGGAAACCTGTGAGACAATGCTGAGAGGACCCAGACAAGCATCCGGCCCGAGCTCATCCAATTAAAAGCCAAAGTCCAGTCTTTGCAAAAGAAAATCTAGTCAACCTGAGAGGTGAGTGGATGTGGGGTGTCTAGTCAACAGAATCATGAGAGAATGCCTGCCTCAAATTTAGGGAGCCCGATAGATGTGAGGTGATTAAGCCCAGTTAGAAGAGAGGAGCGAACCTAACCAGAGAAGATGAGAAAGTCCAATTAAAGTCAAAGCCTGGCCTTTGCGAACCCTGAGAAGAGAGGAGTGAGATATCTGGACCCAGGCATCCAATATTGAGTGAAACCAGAGCCCCGGCCATGGAAAGACCAAAAAGGATTGAATCTGACTAATGGAGAGATGGAGGGAAGTGAGGTATCCAGACCCTAGTGCCCAGACACAAGTAGAACCCGCAGAGGATCTAGCCATGGAAATTGGGACCCAGCTGTCCACGCATGAGTAGAACTAGAGAGCATAAGAGACTTAGACCCAGATGTCTAGACATGAGAATAGCCAACCTAGTAAGCCAGGCGTCCAGCCCCTGCAAACCTTGAGAATGAGCCGACCTTGAGACATACAAGTCGGAACGCCGGGAACCAAGTTCTCACAAACGATGAGATGAAGAAAACTAAAATACACGGACCTCGGCATGAGGTAACGACTCGGACATGAGATGAACCTTGGCATGAGGTGGACACAAGATGAAGTTCACAAACTTCGACACGAGGTAACACCCAGACAAAAGACGAAATGCCCAAACCTCGGAATGAGGTAACGCCCAGACATAGGATGAGGTTCACAAACCTCGGCATGAGGTAACACCTAGACATAAGATGAAATCCACACACCTCGGCATGAGGTAATACCCGAGCATGAGATGAAATGCACAAACCTCGGCATGAGGTAGCACCTAGACTAAGACGGTCAGGCCAACGACCCGATAGATAAAACGATGTTACCACCTCGGGATGAGATGATTCATATGGGATGATATGATTCCCGTAAACCGAGGGCCAATCCCTCAAACCTCAGGATGTGAAGATTCTTGAGAAATCTGGGATGAGATGATTCCCAGAAACTGAGGGCCAGTCCCTCAAACCTCAGGATGAGATGATTCTTGAGAAATCTGGGATGAGATGATTCCCAAAAACTGAGGGCCAGTCCCTCAAACCTTCGGGATGAGATGATTGCTGGAGCAGAGCATGAGATGCTCCAACCCATGGCATGCACCACACACATCAATCATTCGAATTTGGTTGTTCTTGTCTTACGTTGTTTCTTCCTTAGTCTATAATGACTCATCAACGAGGAGCATCTATGAACACCCAAATTTGACCCACGGAAATTTTACTAAATTAGACTTCGTACATGTGTAGACTTAGGATCAATGAGATGATTTGGTCCAAGGTTCAAGCATGATATGAATTTTAATTTAGTAAAATTGGTGTACTTTGATGACATAAACCTTTATGCGCCTAAGTCCTAGGATTAATGAGATGATTTAACCTTAGGATAAAATATATGATATGGTTTATTTACTAAAATGCATTTGCATGGGCTCTTTTAGTTGTTTTTAACCCAATAATGATGAGATGATTTATTCTTGGGTTGAGAATGGATTTAAGGGTCCGAATTAATTCTCCAGAGTTTGTCTAGCCCATTAACACATTTCTTGCAGGTCAATTTTAGCTCTGATTTTCGTGGAAAATCAGAGTTAATTATCATTTAATTAGATTATGCGTTTTTGGTATGATTTTGGGTGTTAATGGGTAACCTTTTGATTATGGAATGATTTGAGGGAGTGATGCCCAAGTAATTGAGTGATTCTGGGTAGATTAGGGGTTGATTACGCGGTAGGATAGAATCAAGCCTGAATTAGGGGGATTAGGGGCGCGAAAAGGAAAGAACGGGTGATACGCAGGGCGACCGGTGGACATCTCGCGACGACCGCCGGCTGCCGGCGGGCCTCCCTACATGACCACCGGTCATGGCGAACGTGTGGTGGATGACCGCTGGCAGTGGCGGTCATTCCTGCCCAGAATCCCCGAAAATCTCCGATTTTGTTTCTTTTTCGATCCCACGCGGTTTTGGACCAGATTTTCGGGCATAATTGAAACGCCCATGTCCCAATTTGTTAATATAAGTTATAAATTAATTATAGATTGCCCAAAATGCCCTTATCATTCCCGGGACACCCGTATCCCAAATCATCCATAAAAGAATGTATAGCATGTGAAGTGACAAAAATGCCCTTCTCCACGGGATACAATATCAACCACATAATCAATGAACAATTATACAACAAATCACACAACAATGAGTATGCAGCGGAAGACTATACTTATGATAACATGTATGCAGTGAACCCTATGGATCCGACCCGAGGAGAGGAAAGCACCGCCACCTGCTGATATGCTCTTTTGATCATCGATCAGCTAACCTGTGTAAAACTGTGAGGGGGTGAGACCAACCACTGTCTCACCGCAAACAAATAAACCAATAATATACAATACAAATCAACTACAAGTACACCGGCATTAGGCAATAGCAAACACAGAGCACAAACAATTCACAATACACAACACCAGTCATCACCAGACTTCAACCATCACTATCATTACTTACATTATTATCTTTGTTATTAGGTTGAAATATTTTATTAGGGCCCTCTACTGTGTGCGTCGAGCTCGGTCCCGTCTGATCAGACAACCAGGGCATAAGCCCAACATAACCAAGCACGAAGCCCAAACATATCCATAGAGAGAGAGATAGACAGAGAGAAAGAGGGAGGTAGAACCGGTCATAACAGACCCACATGCTAACCCGCATGCCATCCCGAGGGGTATTACTTCCTGCTCGAACCAACCGGTCAACAGCCCCACAGTAGAATTATTATAGTATGTTATTCTCAATTATCCTTTAAGAGTTGTACCATACGTTATTGTCAAACATCGTTGTGTGGATTTAACATCTTAATCTCAATCCGGGCCCCAGCCCGTAGTCCACCACACAAACCACAAAACTATATCTCATGTGTTTATCATAACCTAACAAGTCATGCTAGACAGGCACAATACATCACATCAGACAACAGGTCACATAATCAGGCACACCTCGTCATAGGTAACATCAACATAATTCACTTTGCAAATAGCAACAACAGCACAGCAAGCAAGCATGCATACGGCATTAAAGACCAAACAAATAACACCACTTTATATTCCAAGACAATTAACCGAGCATTGTAGGCAGTAATGCATACAAAGGTTTATAAGTCCTCACCTGGGCCATATCAATTATCTCGGAACTTGAAGCTTTGTTCCCCTCGACATTCCTATGTCCTCAACGTCCTACCACATATACGTCACATAAGACACTTATTCTTGACAAGTACTAAATGTATGCTAAAGATGAAGTCTTGAGCCTTCTAGCCCGTCCGTGTTCATTAACAGTGAATCAGCTAATAGGTCGGGGTCTAAGTCCAAAAATAATCCTTGAACTCCATAACTTCATATTTAACTTAAATCCATATTATAATTGTTGGGCCTAAGCCCATATAAACTTAATATGAAATTAATTGGGCCTAAGCCCGGCCCATCCTCATAATCACATTAACCAATCTCCCGAGCCCAAACATTTTCCGGCCCAAAAACACAACGTGCGTCGGACATATACTGACCACATGTCACACACCCCATACCCTCGGTTTCTATTATACAAGATTTAGTACACACCCCAATTCGAATTAGTAATACATGACGTGTACAGAAAAATAAAAAATAAAAAAATATAGTACATCCTCGGGAGAGATACCGTGAAACCGTTGGTGTGTAATTGGCCACGCCGAAACTGGAACCGTGCTCGCCGGAATAGTGACCCGACCTGCCGGATTCCGGCCAAGCTCACCGGAACAGCCACCTGAGACACCGACAAACCACAGCATCTGCCCAGAAACGATTCGCTCACAATCTGCCCAGTACCCGGAGACCATGAAACAACATTTAACTCCACACCCAGCCAGCACAGAGCATTAAACGATTAAAGGAACGAACTGAGGTAGAATCCTTCCCAGAAAAAGGCAAAGAATCCACTGCTCTCGCCCGGTACTTAAGAATCCTTAGGACCGCAACCACTTGATCCGTCAAGCAACCACCAGACACGCACAAACCAGATTCAGCCAGTCACAACATAGCCAGCCTGACCATGCAACCACACGACAATCCCCACTCACTGCAGGACAACAAGCTCGCGCCGGCCAGAATCCGAATCCGGCACACCATGGCCTCGGATCCACAAGGAACAAGAACACAAAGCACGCAAAAACACTGCATGGGAACTATCCATGTCAGCGACACAAATTTGGCAACCGCCCAGACCAACGCACGACCACCATCCTCAATCAACAACAACAAAAACAACCCGCCATCAACAACAAACCCAAACACAACACGTTCAAGGCCCGATTAGAACAAATCGGCCGAAGAAAAACGGAGAAGAGAAGAGGGCGATGGGTTACCTGTCGGACCTCGATCTCCCGCGCCCCGATCCAACACTCGAGCCCCTCGCCTCGAGCTCTCCTCTGGCGGCAGCGGCGCGACAGGAAGCACAAGGGTAGAGCAGCGGAGGACGGTTGCTCCAATCCCAGGTCCTCCTCGAACAGTTCTCCTCTCGTGCCGATGCTAGAAGGCGGCGGCGTCGTGAGGGACAAGCAGATAGAGGTGGCGGCGTCTCGCCCAAACAAGGTCTCGTGCGTCACCTCCTTCCCTCGGCGCAGCAGTGGCCGCGGCTGAACGACGAGCAGAAGGCAACTCCCCACAAGGCAGCGGCGGCGTGTGGGCTTAAAGCAGAATGGAGGAAATCAGGAGAAAGAAAAAAGAAAGGGAATAGAAAGAGAGGCAACAACCGGCAGCCGTTCGGGAGAAAGGAGAAGAAGAAAGAATAAGGAGAGAGGGAGAAAGAGATGAATTTATACCACCACTCTAGGGTTAGGTTTTCGTCAAAAGCAAAACGGCGTCATTTTGCTTCCAAACGACATCGCATCGTCTTCAAGCCCTCCCTTGGACAACCGAAAGTCAAAACACACATAAGTATGTGTTTTATGTTATAGCTCAGCCCAAAACTACGTAGTTTCGACCCAAACTACTATAAACTCCGTGTCAAGCCCCGAGACACATTTACTCCAACAAAACTCGAACAAAGGACAATACCGACTTAAAAATTTATATTTCCAAGGAAAAAAAATTAATTTCCTTAACCTGAATACCGAAAATTTTATAAGGGTAAAATTGGAATTAAATACCAAAAATTTTGAAAATTCCGAAAAAGTCAATTAACGAAATTCGGGGCGTTACATTTCTACTCCACTTAACAAAATTTCGTCCTCGAAATTGCAAGATAAGTCTAGCAACCAAGTGCTTAGCTGACACAAACAAGTGTCACCCGGTATCAAAATACCGTCGGCCAAACCACCAAGTAGAACCATCATGTCCATCAAATACATTTCCAAGCAAGAACTCCAATATACCCAAGTCAATCATCGACTTAGTCTAACATGATCAATAGATCATAAGATCAAAGCTCTAAACAAGGAATCTTATCCAATCATAATCAATAATATTAATACCAGAATCCATAAACCGTTTCATTTATCGTCAATCAACCAAAAACATATCCAATCTTTTAACCCATTACACATATCCTCTAACACAGAACCCCCAAGTTGTTACCTAAGTGACAAGATCATCACTCCCATTGTGAATACCTCAAGACCAAAAATTCATAATCTATCACATGTTTCGAACCTCAAGTATATCCTTCTTCCACATACTAATTCAGCCAAAATAGTATAAAATTTTTGGAATATACCTTAGGTACTAGAACCAGATCATTACCGATATAACATAGTTGTATTACTATAACTTGCATTCCTCAAGACCCAACATCCTTGTCTAACTCATTCTTATAAGTCTATCGCCCAAGTTAATATGAACATCAAAGTTTCTTTAATGAAGAACTTAAAACACCACTGTAACTCTTGTCACACAATTACTTAACTAGCGATAATTTCTCAATTCCCGAGATCATCTCAAAATCAAACCTCAATGTGAACATACTACCAGCATCCTCATTTAGCACATGAATTATAACCTCTACCAAGATCCACGATCAAAACCTTTTTATCACAATCACCATCAATATCTCAAATCCCAACCAAAATAAAAACCTCAAGTATCATTAATTTAACTTTCCCCCGGATATACTACTAGATCAACCTCAAATTAAGCGTAATTGACAGATAACTCTCCAAATATACCATTAAATCAAACTCAAATTTAATCAACAATTATCAGCTCGAACTCCAAACAAAATTTAACCATATAATAATTCACCAGTAAATTCAAGTCCTTAAACTCAGATAATCAAACCGCAAATAACATGATCACAAAGATTTCAAGAATCATATCGATAAGCATCATATCAGATCATCTCTTAACAAATAACATCAAAATGCAAACCGATGGTTCTTACTTGTATTGGCCAGTACCATTTCTAGAACTATCAGACATATTACCATAGGAAAACACCTTCCGACAACAACAGAATGAGAAGCAACAACAGTGTACTCACACCGTCAAGAAACGTACGCAAAGAATCAAGAGTCTACACCGACTCTGATAAAGCAGTGGATATTCCACAAAACAAACTTTGCTACAGCTTAAGCTGTAAAGGGAAACATGTCACTTCAACAACCATACCGGGTCACTCCGACCCTCAGCAGGTGCCTGTCCTCCACCGGATCCATAGTATGACTCACTATACGAATGCATAAGTCAATGTAACATACGACTCAAAAAGGAGCAGCTTTATGAACATAAGAGCCCAAAACATATCAAGACATCCCAAAGGATCTACAGCCTGCTCCGCTACCAACTGAAACGCCCGTGTCCCAATTTGTTAATATAAGTTATAAATTAATTATAGATTGCCCAAAATGCCCTTATCATTCCCAGGACACCCGTATCCCAAATCATCCATTAAAGAATGTACAGCATGTGAAGTGACCAAAATGCCCTTCTCCACGGGATACAATATCAACCACATAATCAATGAACAATTATACAACAAATTACACAACAACGAGTATGTAGCGGAAGACTATACATATGATAACATGTATGCAGTGAACTCTATGGATCCGACCCGAGGAGAGGAAAGCACCGCCGCCTGCTGATATGCTCTTTTGATCATCGATCAGCTAACCTGTGTAAAACTGTGAGGGGGTGAGACCAACCACTGTCTCACCGCAAACAAATAAACCAATAATATACAATACAAATCAACTACAAGTACACCGGCATTAGGCAATAGCAAACACAGAGCACAAACAATTCACAATACACAACACCAGTCATCACCAGACTTCAACCATCACTATCATTACTTACATTATTATCTTTGTTATTAGGTTGAAATATTTTATTAGGGCCCTCTACTGTGTGCGTCGAGCTCGGTCCCGTCTGATCAGACAACCAGGGCATAAGCCCAACATAACCAGGCACGAAGCCCAAACATATCCATAGAGAGAGAGATAGACAGAGAGAAAGAGGGAGGTAGAAAGGGGAAGATAGAAAGAGGGAGGTAGAACCGGTCATAACAGACCCACATGCTAACCCGCATGCCATCCCGAGGGGTATTACTTCCCGCTCTAACCAACCGGTCAACAGCCCCACAGTAGAATTATTATAGTATGTTATTCCCAATTATCCTTTAAGAGTTGTACCATACGTTATTGTCAAACATTGTTGTGTGGATTTAACATCTTAATCTCAATCCGGGCCCCAGCCCGTAGTCCACCACACAAACCACAAAACTATATCTCATGTGTTTATCAAAACCTAACAAGTCATGCTAGACAGGCACAATACATCACATCAGACAACAGGTCACATAATCAGGCACACCTCGTCATAGGTAACATCAACATAATTCACTTTGCAAATAGCCACAACAGCACAACAGGCAACCATGCATACAGCGTTAAAGACCAAACAAATAACACCACTTTATATTCCAAGACAATTAACCGAGCACTGTAGGCAGTAATGCGTACAAAGGTTTATAAGTCCTCACCTGGGCCATATCAATTATCTCGGAACTTGAAGCTTTGTTCCCCTCGACATTCCTATGTCCTCAACATCCTACCACATATACGTCACATAAGACACTTATTCTTGACAAGTACTAAATGTATGCTAAAGATGAAGTTTTGAGCCTTCTAGCCCGTCCGTGTTCATTAACAGTGAATCAGCTAATAGGTCGGGGTCTAAGTCCAAAAATAATCCTTAAACTCCATAACTTCATATTTAACTTAAATCCATATTATAATTGTTGGGCCTAAGCCCATATAAACTTAATATGACATTAATTGGGCCTAAGCCCGGCCCATCCTCATAATCACATTAACCAATCTCCCGAGCCCAAACATTTTCCGGCCCAAAAACACAACGTGCGTCGGACATATACCGACCACATGTTACACACCCCATACCCTCGGTTTCTATTATACAAGATTTAGTACACATCCCAATTCGAATTAGTAATACATGCCGTATACAGAAAAATAAAAAATAAAAAAATATAGTACATCCTCGGGAGAGATACCGTGAAATCGTTGGTGTGTAATTGGCCTCGCTGAAACTGGAACCGTGCTCGCCGGAATAGTGACCCGACCTGCCGGATTCCGGCCAAGCTCACCGGAACAGCCACCTGAGACACCGACAAACCACAGCATCTGCCCAGAAACGATTCGCTCATAATTTGCCCAGTACCCGGAGACCATGAAACAACATTCAACTCCACACCCAGCCAGCACAGAGCATTAAACGATTAAAGGAACGAACTGAGGTAGAATCCTTACCAGAAAAAGGAAAAGAATCCACTGCTCTCGCCCGGTACTTAAGAATCCTTAGGACCGCAGTCACTTGATCCGTCAAGCAACCACCGGACACGCACAAACCAGATTCAGCCAGTCACAACGTAGCCAGCCTGGCCATGCAACCACACGACAGTCCCCACTCACTGCAGGACAACAAGCTCGCACCGGCCAGAATCCGAATCCAGCACACCATGGCCTCGGATCCACAAGGAACAAGAACACAAACCACGCAAAAACACTGCCTGAGAACTATCCATGTCAGCGACCCAGATTTGGCAACCGCCCAGACCAACGCACGACCACCATCCTCAATCAACAACAACAAAAACAACCCGCCATCAACAACAAACCCAAACACAACACGTTCAAGGCCCGATTAGAACAAATCGGCCGAAGAAAAACGGAGAAGAGAAGAGGGCGATGGGTTACCTGTCGGACCTCGATCTCCCGCGCCCCGATCCAACACTCGAGCCCTCGCCTCGAGCTCTCCTCTGGCTGCGGCGGCGCGACACGAAGTACAAGGGTAGAGCAGCGGAGGACGGTTGCTCCAATCTTTGGTCCTCCTCGAACAGCTCTCCTCTCGTGCCGATGCTAGAAGGCGGTGGCGTCGTGAGGGACGAGCAGATAGAGGCGGCGGCGTCTCGCCCAAACAAGGTCTCGTGCGTCACCTCCTTCCCTCGGCGCAGCAGTGGCCGCGGCTAAACGACGAGCAGAAGGTAACTCCCCACAAGGCAGCAGCGGCGTGTGGGCTTAAAGCAGATTGGAGGAAATCAGGAGAACGAAAAAAAAAGGGAATAGAAAGAGAGGCAACAACCGGCAGTCGTTCGGGAGAAAGGAGAAGAAAAAAGAATAAGGAGAGAGGGAGAAAGAGATGAATTTATACCACCACTCTAGGGTTAGGTTTTCGTCAAAAGCAAAACGGCGTCGTTTTGCTTCCAAACGACGTTGCATCGTCTTCAAGCCCTCCCTTGGTCAACCCGAAAGTCAAAACACACATAAGTATGTGTTTTATGTTATAGCTCAGCCCAAAACTACGTAGTTTCGACCCAAACTACTATAAACTCCGCGTCAAGCCCCGAGACACATTTACTCCAACAAAACTCGAACAAAGGACAATACCGACTTAAAAATTTATATTTCCAAGGAAAATAAATTAATTTCCTTAACCTGAATACCGAAAATTTTGCAAGGGTAAAATTGGAATTAAATACCGAAAATTTTGAAAATTCCGAAAAAGTCAATTAACGAAATTTGGGGCGTTACAATAATCTCCACCATTAAGCAGGTCCACGCCCCTGGCTTCCCAGAACACTATTAAAAGGACCCCTCACACACATTTCAGGGGACACACGATCTTTCTCACATACACACCCATAAGCTCTTCTTGCTTGGAGAAACTCTACTTCTCCGAGCTTAGAAATATTTTCTAAGGCAGAAACTCTGGAGGATTTTCGTGGGGAACATCAAGCAGTAGTCTAGCAAGGAGGAATCAAGAAGAGGATCAATCATAGAGCTAAGGAGTGGCAAGAAGGTGGGTCAAGAACTCGACCCATTGCAAGGAGCTAGAGGAGGGCTACCTAAGGTAATCCAGAATCCTTTTTGATTGATTCTTGGTGATTGATTGCTGATGCTTTTGATGATGTAAGTGGCCGATTAGTGCCATGTTTAGAACTACGTGGCTTTGACCCCGATCACTCGGGTACGTAAGTAGTCTCGGTTTCACAACGGGACGCAAGCCAAGTCTTTTCCTCCCCCTTTCTTTATTTTCCACACTCTTGCACACTTGCACAAGGCACACTTTTCTATTTAATTGCACAAGGTTTCGACCCAACATGGATGGGTGCCTTACACCTTCCCATCCGTGACGAACCCCCGATCCCATGTCTTTGGTTCGCCATGACCAGTTGCCTAAGGAGTCATTCAAGGGTTTTTCCTAAGTTTTGTCCCTAATAAAACTTAGGTGGCGCCTCCAATGACATGGGATAGACCCGAAGAAGAAGGTGATAAGGAATAGGTGAGAAGGCCCAAGTGATTTTGGGTCGGGTTCTCACACCAAGGCATTAGGAAGAGATCGCTTTCATGAGCTGCTGGTCAAGTTGGGCATTTCCACTTTACATGCTCCAACTTAAGGGGGAGTAATGGAGGATATTTTTCTAATGATTGATTGAGTCATTTTGGAGTGATTGATTGAGTGATTCTAGAGTAATTGATTGATTGAGTGATTCACTAATTAATTGGTGTGACTAATTGTGTGATTATACAATTAAGGGGATTGACATTAATTATAGTTGACTGTACAGGAGATTGCTACTAGTATACAACTTGTATAACTACTCTCGCCCGAGCATGTTTCACTTCGGAGTTCTGATGAGGTCCGGTGCACTAGTGCCGGTATGATCGCACCCGTCATATCCATCATCATAAATTTATTTATCCATGTCGCTAAGTATAATCGGCTTTCTTTTAAATAAAAGAGGCTCATAAAGGTTTTGATTATCTTCTTTTTTAATGGAAAAACTCGTTTTTCTAAATTCATTTTGCTCCAGCCTCAAAAATTTGTGGAAAACCTTTAAAATAAATATAATCCGCCTTTAAATTAAGGAAAATAAATAAATAAACATAATTTGCCTTCAAATTGGGGGGGAAAAAGATTAAAATAAATGTAACCGTGCCAGCTATTGTCTTCAATGTTGCCACGGGGCGGGAGCAAAAAGAGGGGTGCAACACGAGGACTTCCCAGGAGGTCACCGAACCTAGTACTACTCGCCGAACCACGTTTCACTTCGGAGTTCAGATAGGATCCGGTGCATTAGTGCTGGTATGATCGCACCCATCATATCCATCTTTATAAATTTATTTATCCAAGTCGCCAAGTATAATCAGATTTCTTCTAAATAAAAGAGGCTCATAAAGGGTTTGATTATCTTCTTTTTCAATGGTAAAGCTCGTTCTTTCAAATTCATTTCGCTCTAGCCTCGCTAACTTGTGGAAAACCTTTAAAATAAATATAATCTGCCCAAAAATTGAGCAAAATAAATAAATAAACATAATCCGCCTTAAAACCTGGCAGGAAAAAAGTTAAAATAAATGTAACTGCGCCAGCTATTGTTGTCCAAGTTGCTGCGGTGCGGGAGCAAAAAAAGGGGTGCAACACGAAGACTTTCGAGGAGGTCACCCATCCCAGTACTACTCTCGGCTATGCACGTTTAACTTCGGAGCTCTGATGGGATCCGGTGCATTAGTGCTGGTATGATCAAACCAGTCATATCCACCGCTATAAATTTATTTATCCAAGTGGCCAAGTATAATCGGGCTTCTTTTAAATTAAAGAGGCTTATAAAGGATTTGATTATCTTCTTTTTTAATAGAAAAGCTCGTTTTCCCAAATTCATTTCGCTCTAGCCTCGCAAATTTGTGGAAAACCTTTCAAATAAATATAATCCACCCACAAATCGAGGAAAATAAATAAATAAACATAATCAACCTTCAAATTGCGGGGGAAAAAAATGTTAAAATAAATGTAACCACGCCAGCTATTGTGTTCCATGCTGCCGCGGGACGGTAGCAAAAAGAGGGGTGCAACACGAGGACTTCCCAGAAGGTCACCCATCCTAGTACTACTTAGGGGTGTAAACGAATAGAGCTACTCGCGAGCTACTCGGGATCGACTCGCTGAATACTCGAACTCGACTCGTGCTTATCGAGCTCGAGCCGAGCTCGAGTCGAGCTTGAAGGGCTATTGAGTCGAGCTCGAGCTCACCAATACTCGGCTCACCAAGCTCGCGAGCCTTATCGAGCTTTGCCCAATTATAGGGTTAAGGTGGTTGGCCTTTGTAAATAATGATTTAAGTTGTTTGGAAAAAAATTGGGCCATAGCCCATGCGTTGTTAAACCCAAAAAATAAGTGGAAGTTAAAACTAAAATATAATCAGCTTTAAGTTATTAAATCTAATAAAAAGGTTACTAAACGTCAATAAAACACTAAATAATTATAACCCTAATTCATTTTTTCATCCCACCCAAAACACCATCGCTCGCCTCTCCCCCCACACCTAGCCGCCAAACCCCCACCCCACACAAAAGACCACCATCGGTGGCTTGAGTCTCTGTCAACCATCACCAATCGACCAGTGGCGAACTCTATCAGCCCAAGCTCTTTCCTTTTTCTTTAGTTCTCTCACTGCTACTCTTCTCCTCCCTTCAATTGCTTCGTCATCTTACCCTCTTCTCTTTCTCTTCTTCTCATTGTCTGCTCTTGTTATTTTCTTCTTCACTTTCCCGCTTCCTCCTTGCTCTTTCGTTTCATCGATTAATTGTTCTTAATTTTTTTTTGTGATTTCTAGATCTAGATGACGGGCATCATGGTTACAGATCTGGGTTGGAGTTGTTGTTTTGTTTTCTTTGTTGGTTTCTAAAAGGGGCCTTGGATTGTTATTTGGTTGAATTAAAGGTATCCTGTAAAAATTATGTTGGTTTCTTTTTTCCATTTTTCCTCCTCCCCAAATCTCCCTTCTCTGCACCAGTGAAGTCGACAACAAGAACTCAAAAAGGTATGAACTCAACTCACAACTTTCTCCTCTCTCTTTCAAATCAACCTCCCTGATTTACTAATTTAAAGAACTCAAATTAAGCTTGTTGTGGCAGTAGATTTTGGGGCTTTGTTGCTCAAAAGAGTAGGGGCCTGAGGGAGAGTTGTTGGAAGAACTTGAGGTTCAGCAAGCTGCTTTTCCCTTTTCATTTCCGCCGTTTGTTCTTTGTGTGTTATTATTCTTATCTCTTTCTTTTGTTTGCATCTGCAGACCAGCGTCGCCTGGATCTCGAAATATTTTGCAGATTGCTCTTATTTTGTTCCCATTGTAAACTGTAATAGCAAGAAATTGTATTTTTGCAAATCTTTTTTCAATTTCCATTGTAAACTGCAGCAACGATGTATAGTGAAGATGAAGTCATTGTCATTGTTGAAGTCATTGTTTTTCTACGATTGTTGAAGTCATTGTCTTTTCCAGCAAACATGAGTGCTTGTTTCATATTCTTTTACTTGGGATTTTGACTGAGTTTTATTATCGAGCTTTTTTATCGAGCTTAATCGAGCCGAGTCAGCTCACCCATACCGAAGCCAACCGCGCTTAACGAGCCTTAACGAGCCGAGCTCGAGCAATAAAAAATCTAACGAGCTCGAGCTCGAGCTTAAATATACAAGCTCGATCGAGCTCGAGCTGGGATTTGCTTAACGAGCTCGAGTCGAGCATGGCACTACTCGGCTCGACTCGGCTCGTTTACACCCCTAGTACTACTCTCGCCCAAGCACTTTTCACTTCGGAGTTCTGATGATCCGGTGCATTAGAGCTGGTATGATCGCACACGTCATATCCATCATCATAAATTTATTTATCCAAGTCTCCAAGTAGAATCAAATTTCTTTTAAATAGAAGTGGCTCACAAAGGGTTTGGGTATTTTCTTTTTTAATGGAAAAGCTCGTTCTTCCAATTTCATTTCACTCTAGCCTCGCAAATTTTTCAAAAAAAACCTTTGAAATAAATATAATATGCCCTCAAATTGAGGAAAATAAATAAATAAACATCATCCGCCATCAAGTTGGGGGGAAAAAATGTTAAAATAAATGTAACCGCCAGCTATTGTGTTCCAAGTTGCCGCAGGACGGGAGCAAAAAAAGGTTGCAACACGAGGAATTCTAGGAGGTCACCCTTCCTAGTACTACTCTTGCCCAAGCACGTTTAGCTTCAGAGTTCTGATGGAATCCGGTGCATTAGTGCTGGTATGATCGCACCCGTCAGATCCATCGTCATAAATTTATTTTGTAGGCCCAAAAGTGCCTAAGAGGGGAGGGGTGAATTGGGCTTTAAATTTTTTCGGACTATGAGATCTGATTTTTGAGAAACCAAATCTCTATGTGAGAAGAGTGCTTATGGTAAACATCAAGTAAAGAGGGCAGGGAGAAATTGACACAGGTGTTTTAAAGTGGTTCCCCCTCACAAGGTACCTCCACTACCTAAAAGTTCCTTCCTTTAGGATTTGAAACAATCACTATATTCAGGTTTTTGCAGGATCAACCTTAACCTTTAAAAGCACAAGCTTTTCCAGGCTAAGCTCAAACCTTTACAAGTTTTTCATAGGCAAAACTCTAACCTTAAAAGTTTTTCATAGGCTAAGCTCTAACCTACCCTCAAATCTAATCCTAGACTTAAGTATCCAGCAGAACTAAACCAAGTCTTGCTTACAAATTACCCCTTAGAATGTGTTTCGCATTGTAAGTAGAAAAACCAGATCAGATACCAAGTCTTTTATCGCAAGTATTCACTCAGATTTTGCACAATTGCTGGGGTGGTCTTCCAGAGGTGTAAACGTCAATCTTTATAGAATCTGAGTTTGGGGGATAAGCTCCTACAACGGTTCCTTGTACTCCAGTTGACTTCAGTTCAATAAAAGCTTCACTTTGGTGCCGTTATGCTTGTCAACTCCTTGGTTGCAAAGCATTACCAAATTTTGAAATTTTTGACTACCTTCTAGAGTTGAGTAGGAGTTAGGTAGGAACATCTTCTGCACTTCCATAAAGGCGTCCCTCTTACTTGTTCATCAATTCAAACGGCTGAAAGTGGGATTTAAATGCTTGCAGGACCACACGCAACTTGCTCAAAAAGTTGATAGTGACGGCTTCGCAGACATGGTATCGGTAAAAACCATATGTCGTGTATGCAAGATATGGTATTGATAAAAACCATATGTCGTGTGTCCAAGATATGGTATCGGCAGAAACCATAATTTTCCTATAAGCGAAAATCAACACAAGCAAAGCTAGCAACACACTTGTAATTTGTTTGTCATCAAAACCAGATAATCAACATGGTTAATCACAGTTTAACATTTAGAGGTGATTAACCCTAATTTTTGGTCAACAATCTCCTGATGACAAATTTGTGTTGATTTTACTCATACCAAGGGCTTTTGAAAGTATACTTATGTTTTGAAAAGTTCCCCCTGTTTTGTTGCTCCGGTTTTTGAAAACAATTTTGTAATTCCACAAGGATCAATTTTGACAACACATGTAGCGATCAATATTGACAACACATGTAGCACTCCTTGTGGATTTTATTTTGGTATACAACAGCCAACAATAGACCTCCCCCTATAGTTTTCACTTTCTGCACAAAAAATTAGTTGAATGCATAATAACAGAAACGAAGTCGCACAGCATTCATTATCGTAAATTTTGGTTTGTGGCAGAAACCAAATCATAGACTGAAGTGTGGTTTTTTATAAAAACCACATTTTTAGTTCCACACTTGATACGGCAACACTACCAGAACAAAGCTAGATAGCAATTCCAAATCAATCAAAGTCTCCAAGATCAGCAACCAATTCAACCAAATTAGGGTTTCAGCAAATACCTCTATCACCTCAAAACACAACAAAGGCGTTAAGCAACAATAGAGTAATAAAAGCTAGGAATCTTGAATACGCCACAAGAAAATCAATCACTTGATAAGTAAACACAATCCCTCAAATAAACAAGAAGAAATCAATTCTACTTGCAAATAACCAAGGTAATGAAAACCTCAAACTTTATTATCAAAATAGCAAGAATAATGTGTCTAAAAAAAAGAACCCTAAAGACCCTATATATAGGCACCCAAGTCGGCCACATGAGCAACCCTTGCCGACTTGGAGTTTGTTTTCTAACTCCTTGGCCAAGTCGGCCACACCCCTCCTAGTTGGACTAGGTTTTGACTTTTAATCCAACAACATATTGGACTAATTAAACCCAACAAAAATAACCCATAATTGTTTATGACCCAA
>JAKUCV010005209.1:100052-183830 GCA_028386065.3 Turnera subulata
GGGGGGGGGGGGGGGGGGGGGGGAACGTTAAAATAAATGTATGTGTTACAAGTTGCCGCGGGGCGGGAGCAAAAAAAGGGGTGCAACAATAGGACTTCCCAGGTGGTCACACATCCTAGTACTACTATCGCCCAAGCATGTTTAACTTCGAAATTCTGATGGGATCCGGTGCATTAGTGCTGGTATAATCGCACCCGTCATATCCATCGTCATAAATTTATTTATCCAAGTTGCCAAGTATATTCGGCATTCTTTTAAATAAAAGAGGCTAATAAAGGGTTTAATTATCTTCTTGTTTAATGGAAAAGCTCGTTCTTCCAAATTCATTTCACTCTAGCCTTGCAAATTTATGGAAAACCTTCAAATAAATATAATCCGCCCTCAAATTGAGGAAAATAAACAAATTCACATAATCCACCTTCAAACTTTAGGGGGGGGGGGAACGTGTGTTCCGAGTTGCCACGGGGCGGGAACAAAAAGAGGGGTGCAACACGAGATCATCCCAGGAGGAACCATCCTAGTACTACTATCACCCAAGCATGCTTAGCTTCGGAGTTCGGATGGGAACCGGTGCATTAGTGCTAGTATGATCGCACCCGTCACATCCATTCGCATAAATTTATTTATCCAAGTCGCCAAGTATGTTCGGCTTTCTTTTAAATAAAAGAGGCTCATAAAGGGTTTAATTATCTTCCTTTTTAATGGAAAAGCTCGTTCTTCCAAATTCATTTCGCTCTAGTCTCGCAAATTTGTGGAAAACCTTCAAATAAATATAATTTGCCCTCAAATTGAGGAAAATGAATAAATAATCATAACGTGGAGTACCATGGGGTTAGCTAACCTGGCTACCAGGCACGACCAACATCTGACTTGTGACAGGGCCCTAATAAGTTAAATAACAAAACTTCACTAACCTAATGTAGGATCTCTAGTAGTGAGAGGGCGGTTGATATGTTTCGGACAGGGTTGAAATTGTAAAGTCACATCGTTGTTATCGATGTTGTTCGGGATAACATGGCTTTGGGTTATGCTACTCCTACTTGGTAGTTAATGTATTTGGTTGTGCTTGTGATTTCTCTTTTGCCACTGTGGTGCTATGTCTTGAACTGCATGTTGTTTTTGTTGCGAGCGAGCCATATACAGCCACTTTGAAAAATACTACATTTTTGTCTTGCGGTTCAATCGAACAACAAAACACATCCAAGTACTATAGGCAACATATCAAGGCTTAACTGGATATTAGCTTCCGAGGAGTATCAGGTGGGGATGGATAATCCTTGATATGTTTCCTATAATACTTGGATGTGTTTTGTTGTTCGAAGAAAAAAAATGTCAAACTAAATGTAATTGCGCCAGCTATTGTGTTCCATGTTGCCGCGGGGCGTGAGCAATAACAGGGGTGCAACACGAGGACTTCCCAGGAGGTCACCCATCCTAGTACTACTCACGCCCAAGCACGTTTATCTTCAGAGTTCTGATGGGATTTGGTGCATTAGTGCTAGTATGATTGCACTCGTCATATGCATCGTCATAAATTTATTTATCCAAGTGGCCTAGTATAATCGGCTTTCTTTAAAATAAAAGAGGCTTATAACGGGTTTGATTATCTTCTTTTTTAATAGAAAAGCTCGTTCTTCCAAATTCATTTCGCTCTAGCCTCGCTAATATCTGGAAAACCTTTAAAATAAATATAATCCGCCCTCAAATTGAGGAAAATAAATAAATAAACATGATCCGCCTTCAAATTGAGGGGCAAAAAAACGTTAAAATAAACGTAACCGCGCCAGCTATTGTTTTCCAAGTTGTCGCGGGGCGGGAGCAAAAATAGGGTTGCAACACGAGGACTTCGCAGGAGGTCAATAATCCTAGTACTACTCCCGCCCAAGCACGTTTAACTTCGGAGTTCTGATGGGATCCGGTACATTAGTGCTGGTATGATCGCACCCGTCATATCCATCGTCATAAATTTATTTTTCCAAGTCGCCAAGTATAATTGGCTTTTTTTAAAAAAAAAAGGGCTTATAAAGCATTTGATAGGAGGGGGGAAGGGGGTGGGGGGGGGACGTTAAAATCAATGTAACCGCGCGCAGCTATTGTGTTCCAAGTTGCCAAGGGGCGGGAGCAAAAAGAAGGGTGCAACAAGAGGACTTCCCATGAGGTCACCCATCTGTTAGAACCAGACCCAAAATCACTTGGGCCCTCTCACCTATTCCTTTTCACCTTTTTCCTCGGGTCAATCCCATGTCAGTGGAGTCGCCACCCAAATTTTATTAAGGACAAAATTCGGGAAAAACCTTTGTTTGACTCCTTTAGGCAACATGATCATAGCAAACCAAAGACAAGGGATGGGGGTTCGTCACGGATGGGAAGGTGTTAGGCACCCTTCCATGCTGGGTCGAGACTTTGTGCAATTGAAAAGTTCAAGTGTGCCTTGTGCAGGTGTGCAAATGTGGAAAACAAAAGAAAGGGTAAGGAGGAGAGGATTTGGCTTGCATCCCGTTTTAAAATTGAGACTACCTACGTACCCGAGTGACCGTGGTCAAAGCCATGTAGTTCTAAACATGGCATTAAGCCGCCACTTATATCATCAAAAGCATCCTCATATAGTCAGCAAAAATCAACCAAAAAGGGTTTAGTGTTACCTCTTGTAGCCCTCCTCTAGCTCTATGTGTGGGGTTGTGTTGTTCACCCACCTTCTTGCCACTTCTTAGCTCAATGGTTGATCCCCTTCTTGATTCCTCCTTGCTGGACTATTGCTTATGCTCCCCAGGGAAATTCTCCAGTGTTCTGCCTAAGAATATATCCCTAAGCTTGGTGATGCAGAGTTTCCCCACGCAACAAAGCTTATGAGTGTATATGTGAAGAATAATGACTGTCCTCTGAAATGTGTGTGAGGGTTCCTATTTTTAGTGTTCTAGGAAGCCTAGGGGTGTGGACCTTCTTAATGGTGAAGATTATGCCCGAAAATCTGGTCTAAAACCGCGTAGGATCAAATTAGGAAAAAAAATCGGGAAAATCGGAGATTCTGGGCACTAATGACCGCCATTGCCGGCGGTCATCTGCTGGAGGACCGCCAGGGCCGGCAGTCATGTGTAGATGTCCGCCGGCACCTAGCGGTCGTCGCGAGAGGACCACCGGTCGCCCCGCGTGTCACCCGTTCTTTCCTTTTCTCGAGCCCCAATCCCCTAATTCTGCTCTCATTTGATTCTACCGCGTAATCAACCCCTAATCAACCCAGAATCACCCCATTACTTGATTATTACTCCTCTAATCATTCTATAACTGATTGATTACACATTAACACCCATTTTAAGGAAAATCATACCAAAAACACTTTTACCGATTAAAGGGTGATTCGATGCTGATTTTCCACAAAAATCAGAACCAAAATTAGTCTGCAAGTAAAGTGTTTATGGGCTAACTAAGCTCTGAAGAATCCATTAACTCGGGCCCTTAAATCTATCCTTAACCCAAAAATAAATCTTCTCAATATAATGGGGTTAAACATAAATAGAAGGCCCAAGCAATGAAATAAAATACATTTTAGTATAAATAAACCTTGATATATATTTTACCCTAAGAATAAATCATCTCATTAATCCTAGTATTCAAATACATAAGGGTCCAAATTACCAAAATATATTATTTCTACTATTGCACTCAAAGTTGCCGCGGGGCGGGAGCAAAAAGAGGGGTGCAACAGGAGGTCACCCATCCCGGTACTACTCTCGCCCAAGCACGTTTCACTTCGGAGTTATGTTGGGAACCGGTGCATTAGTGCTGGTATGTTCGCACCTGTCATTTCCATCATCATAAATTTATTTATCCAAGTCGCAAAGCATAATCGGTTTTTTTTAAAATAAAAGAGGCTTACAAAGGGTTTGATTATCTTTTTTTTTACTGGAAAAGCTTGTTGTTCCAAATTCTTTTCACCCTAGCCTCGCAAATTCGTGGAAAACCATTCAAACAAATATAATTCGCCCTCAAATTGAGGAAAATAAATAAAAAAATTAATCCGCCTTCAAATTGGGGGGATGGGGGGAACGTTAAAATAATTATAACCGCGCCAGCTATTGTGTTCCAAGTTGCCGCGGAGCGGGAGCAAAAACAGGGGCGCAACAATAGGACTTCCCATGAGGTCACACATCCTAGTACTACTCTCGCCCAAGCACGTTTAACTTCGGAGTTCTGATGGGATCCGGTGCATTAGTGCTGGTATGATCGCACCCGTCATATCCATCGTCATAAATTTATTTATCTAAGTCGCCAAGTATATTAGGCTTTCTTTTAAATGAAAGAGGCTCATAAAGGGTTGAATTATCTTCTTTTTAAATGGAAAAGCTGCTTTTTCCAAATTTATTTTGCTTTAGCCTTATAAATTTATAGAAAACCTTAAAATAAATATAATCTCCCCTAACATTGTGGAAAATAAATAAATAATCATAATCCACCTTCAAATTGGAAGGAAAAAAAAACGGTAAAATGAATGTAACTGCACCAACAACTGTGTTCCAAGTTGCCGCGGGGTGGGAGCAAAAAGAGGGGTACAACACGAGGAGTTCGCAGGAGGTCACCCATCCTCAAACCACTCTCGCCCAAGCACATTTAACTTCGCAGTTCTGATGGGATCCGGTGCATTAGTGCTGGTATGATCGCACCCGTCATTTCCATCGTCATAAATTTGTTTATCCAACTCGCAAGGTATAAACGGCTTTCTTTAAGAAAAAAAAGACTCATAAAGGGTTTGATTTTCTTCTTTTTTATTGTAAAAGCTCGTTCATTCAAATTCATTTCACTCTAGCCTCACAAATTTGTGGAAAACCTTTCCAATAAATATAATCCGCCCTCAAATTGAGAGAAATAAATAAATAAACTTATTCCGCCTTCAAATTGAGGGGGAAAAAAACATTAAATGAAATATAACCACGCCAGCTATTGCGTTCAAAGTTGTCACGGGGCGGGAGTAAAAAGAGGGGTGCAACAAGAGGAGTTCCAAGGAGGTCACCCATCCCAGTACTAATCTCGCCCAAGCACATTTCACTTGGGAGTTCTAATGGGATCCGGTGCGTTAGTGCTGGTATAATCGCACCTGTCATATCCATCGTCATATAGTTATTTATCCAAGTCGCCAAGTATAATCGGGTTTCTATTAAATAAAAGTGGCTCATAAAGGGTTTTATTATCTTCTTTTTTAATAGAAAAGCTCGTTCTTCCAAATTCATTTCGCTCTAGCCACGCAAATTTGTGGAAATCCTTTCCAATAAATATAATCCGCCCTCAAATTGAGGAAAATAAAAAAAATAAACAATATCCGCCTTCAAATTGGGGGGAAAAACGTTAAAATAAATGTAACCGCGCCAGCTATTGTGTTCCAAGTTGCCGCAGAGTGGGAGCAAAAAGAGGGGTACAACACTAGTTCAACCATCCTAGTACTATTCTCGCCCAAGCATGTTTAACTTCGGAGTTCTGATGCGATCCGGTGCATTAGTGCTGGTATGATCGTACCCGTCATATCCATCGTCATAAATTTATTTATCCAAGTCGCCAAGCATAATCGGCTTTTTTTAAATAAAACAGGCTCAAAAAGGGTTTGATTATCTTCTTTTTTAATGGAAAAGCTGGTTCCTCCAAATTCATTTCGTTATAGCCTCGCAAATTTGTGGAAAACATTTCAAAAAAATATAATCCGTCCTGAAATTGCGGAAAATAAATAAATAAACATAATCCGCCTTCAAATTAGGGGCAAACATATAAATAAATGTAACCTTGCCGGCTATTTTGTTCGAAGTTGCCGCAGGGCGGGAGCAAAAAGAGAGGTGCAACAGGAGGACTTCCGAGGAGGTCAACCATCCTAGTACTACTATCGCGCAAGCGGGTTTAACTTCGGAGTTTTGATGGGATCCGGTGGAGTAGTGCTGGTATGATCGCACCCGTCATATCCATCGTCATAAATTTATTTATCCAAGTCGCCAAGTATAGTCGGCTTTTTTAAAATAAAAAAAACTCATAAAGGGTTTGATTATCATGTTTTTTAACGGAAAAGCCCGTTCTTCAAAATTTATTTCGGTCTAGCCTCACAAATTTGTGGAAAACCTTTCAAATAAATATAGTCCACCCTCAAATTCAGGAAAATAAATAAACAAACAATATCCGTCTTCAAATTGGGGGGAAAAACATTAAAATAAATATAACCGCGCCAGCTATTGTGTTCCAAGTTGCCGCGGGGCGGGAGCAAAAAGGGCGACGCAACACGAGGACTTCCCAGGAGGACACCCATCCAACTATTACCCTCGCCCAAGCACGTTTAGTTTCGAAGTTCTGATGGGATTCAGTGCATTAGTGCCCCTATGATCGCACCCGTCTTATCCACCGTCGTAAATTTTTTTATCCAAGTCGCCAGGTATAATGGGGTTTCTTTTAAATGAAAGAGGCCTATAAAGGGTTTGATTATTTTTTTTTAATAGAAAAGCTCTTTCTTCTAAATTCAATTTGCTCTTGTCTCGCAAATTTGTGAAAATTTTTTCAAATATATATAGTCTGCCCTCAAATTGAGGAAAAAATAAATAAGTAAACATAATCCGCCTTCAAATTGGGGGCAACCGCGCCAGCTATTGTGTTCCAAGTTGCCAAGGGGGGAACAAAGTCATAAATTTATTTATCCAAGTTGCCAAGTATAATAGGCTTTTTTCAAATATAAAACACTCATAAAGGGTCTGATTATCTTCTTTTTTAACGGAAAAGCTCGTTCTTCAAAATTTATTTCTGTCTAGCCCCACAAATTTGTGGAAAACCTTTCAAATGTAGACTCGTGACTCTGTTATGATTTAGTGTATGACGAGTCACACACTGTGGCACTCCTTGTCATTCCATAAAAAAGTAGTCGTTGTAGAGCCGTTAGAGGAGGAAGAAGCGTTACACGTGTCACTGAGTCATTGGTTTGCTTGTAACAGCTTTGTAACAAACTCCTCTCCTCCTTAAGTACCCGGTTGAGTGGTTGTAACGGCTATCTGGAATAAGAAATCAATTGCTTCACTTCTCTCCTAATTTTCCCTTCTGTTCCTCTCCTAAATCCTCTCCTCTCTTCTTCCTCTTCAATTCTTGGAGACGAACCCTAACAATTGGTAGCGGAGCACCGATCTGCCGGCCAAATGGTGAACAACAACAACAATCGTCTTGTCACGATGGAAGATCAGATGCAATCTCTTGAACATTCTGTTACGGAGATTCGCCAATCGGCTGCTCTCGATCGCCAGTCGGCTGCTCTTGATCGTCAAGCCTCCAACACCAAGTACGAGCTGCTTCTTCAACAGCTTCAATCTATCAGTGAAAAGATGGATAGGATGGCAGTTACCGATAATTAGCCGAAGGCAAGAACAGCAGCGGTAGATCTTAATGAGCCTGGAATTTTACCGACTCCGGTGGTTGATCCGGCTTCAGATCCGGTGACGGTTTCTTCTCCGGTTCAAGGTAATCACTTTGATTCACCTATGATCAAATCGGATGATGTGAAGCTTCATTCATCAACTACTGTTTCCCCAACTACTACTTCTGCTGATTTTTATCCCAAACTGCCGAAGTTTTTTCTAATTCCTTTCTCTGGAGAAAATCCACGAGGATGGTTGCGGAAGTGTGTTAAGTACTTTGAGCTTTACAAGATTCCTGAGCATCGTAAGCTAGAAATTGCTACTATGTACTTGGATGGTAAAGCAGATTTGTGGTTCAATGGTTTTCTCACTAAGAAACCAGTGCTTACTTGGAAGGAATTTTCTGAGGCTCTCTGTGTCCGATTTGGTATGCTTGAATTTTTGGATGTGCTGGAAGAGTTTAAGCTTCTTAGACAGCAGGGGACTGTGTTGGAATATCAAGAGCAATTTGAGTCATTGAGTTCTGTGTTGCTAGATATGGGAGCCTCCTTCACTGAGCCTGAGTATTTGTCATTCTTTTTGACTGGATTAAAGGATGATTTGTGTCCTTGGGTGAAGATTCTTCATCCATCTACTCTAGCTGAAGCTTTTAAGCAAGCTAAAATCCAGGAGCTCTCTCTCCAATCCATGCAGAAAACAAACAGGCCACAACCAAGGCTTCCTTATTTTGTAACCAGCCCCCGTATTAGTCAGTCTGGTGACACTCCTAATCCTCACAGGGCATTGATAGTGCGTCCTCCTGATCAATCACGACAAACTTTGATTGAGCAACGCCGGAAAGCAGGCCAGTGTTTTCGTTGTGGGGACAAGTATTTCCCAGGGCATCAATGCAAAGTTAAACTATTGCATTATATTGAAGCTGTGGATGGGTTGGACATGTTAGAAATGGACCCTGGCACTTTTGAAGTAGGTGAATCATCGAGTTCCAATGAAGCAGTTCCTGATGCATCTCCAGAATTGCACACGTTTTCGAATGGGGCTGGAGTTCTTAAGATCAATGGGGATTATCAAGGTTGGAAGTTATTAATAATGGTTGATAGCGGTAGTACATTAAGCTACCTTAGCAGTGCTGTGGCTCATGAGTTGGGGATCCCATTGCAACCTGCAACCCCACTTTCAGTCATGGTAGCTATTGGGTAGAGAATAACAAGCCATTTCTCTTGCAAAGATTTCACTTGGTCTATGCAAGAAGAAACCTTCTCTGGTGATCTAAGGATTCTGGACTTATCTAGCTGTGACATGGTGCTAGGATTGGATTGGCTTTTGCCTTTTAGTCCAGTCTCTTTCGATTGGAAGAGCTCACGACTATCCTTGACTAAGAATAAGCAGGTGATTACGCTCAATGGCAATATGGACTTCAAGAACGAATTGCAGTTTATTTCTGTGGAGGCAATTCATAGAGGTCTTCGTAAAGATGTCAGAGGCACTGAAATGGTAATTGTTCAACTCAATCTCATGGAGAATATAGGTGAGACTGATCCTATTCCTCCATCCATTGCTGATTTGCTAACTGAGTATCAAGACCTTTTTGCTATACCTTCTACATTACCCCCTACCCGAGCCCATGACCACCATATTACACTCAAACCAAACACAGAACCAATCAACCTACGACCCTACAGACACTCTTATGACCAAAAGACTGAAATTGAAAAGCAAGTAGCTGAGTTGTTGTCCTCCTCAGTTATACAACCTAGCTAAAGCCCTTTTGCTTCCCCAGTGTTGTTGGTAAAGAAGAAAGACAACACCTGGCGCATGTGCATTGACTATAGACAATTAAATGACCATACCATCAAAAACAAATTCCCAATTCCTACTGTTGATGATCTTCTAAACGAGCTTGGTACAGCCAAATATTTCTCCAAAATTGACCTACGTTCTGGTTACCATCAAATCAGAATGAACCCTCAAGATATTCCAAAAACAGCCTTTAGAACCCATCATGGCCATTATGAGTTTAAGGTCATGCCCTTCGGCCACACCAATGCCCCAGCCACTTTCCAAACCCTCATGAACACCATTTTTGCACCACACCTTCGAAAGTTTGTACTTGTATTCTTTGATGACATACTTGTCCATAGCCCAGACCTACAAACTCATGAACACCACCTCAAAACAGTTTTCCAGATACTCAGAGAAAACAAACTCTTTGCAAAGCGATCTAAGTGCTCATTTGCTCAAAGTCAAGTAGAGTATTTGGGCCACATAATATCTGGTGGAGGAGTAGCTACGGATCCAGCAAAAACAGAAGCAATGACTTCTTGGCCAGTTCCAAAAAAAGTGAGGGAACTCAGATCATTTCTGGGTTTAACAGGGTATTACAGGAAGTTTATCCGTAACTATGGAGTTATTAGTAAGCCTCTGACTACGCTTACCAAGAAAGAAGGGTTCAAGTGGGATTCTAATGCACAACAAGCTTTTAATAAGTTGAAAGAAGCTATGGTCTCTACTCCTGTATTATCACTGCCAGATTTTAGTCAACCATTTATACTGGAAACTGATGCTTGCGATACAGGTTTTGGAGCTGTCTTGATGCAGAATGGGAAGCCATTAGCTTTCTTAAGCAAAGCTCTCAGTCCTAAGTTTGCTGGGCTATCCATTTACGAGAAGGAATTCTTAGCAATATTAAAGGCTGTTGATCAATGGCGACATTATTTGGAGAACAATGAGTTCATTATCAAAACCGACAATGAGAGCCTGAAATTCTTATTAGAACAGAAAATTCACACAACCATTCAGAAGAAGGGACTGACCAAGCTCTTGGGGCTGACATATAAGATTCAATACAGGCATGGCAAGGAGAATGTTGTTGCTGATGCACTCTCTAGGAGGCCTGTATCTGATCATACTACTGACCTAAATGAACTCACTGCAATTTCACTCATTACACCTGCTTGGTATGCTGAAGTTAATCAGAGTTATATACAGGATTCTGAGCTTAAACAAATGCTTGAAACATTCACCATGTGTAGCCCAATTCTGCCCCAAGACTATCCTGATTATTCACTTCAGGATGAGGTACTGAGGTATAGGGGAAGGTTGGTCATTGGCAAGGATGAACAGTTGAGAAGAAGGTTGATAGAAACTATCCATACTTCTGCCACTGGTGGTCATAGTGGAATCCTGACAACTTATCAATGATTAAAACAGATTTTCTACTGGAAAGGGATGAAGAAACTGATTAAAGAGGTAGTTGGAGAATGCGATATTTGTATGCGCAGCAAATCAGAACAAGTTCCCTATCATAGATTGTTACAACCTCTTCCAGTACCATCTAATGTGTGGAGTGATGTCAGTATGGATTTTATAGAGAAATTACCCAAGTCGAGTGGCAGGGACACAATTCTTGTAGTTGTGGATAGGCTGAGTAAGTATGCCCATTTCATTCCTTTGTCACATCCCTTCACTGCCACAGATGTAGCTGGTGCATTCTTTAAGGAGATCTGCAGGTTACATGGATTACCAAAGAGAATAGTTTCTGACAGAGATAAAGTCTTCACTAGTCTCTTTTGGAATGAGTTGTTCAAGCTATTAAAGGTCAAACTTTGCCTCAGCTCAGCCTACCATCCTCAGTTTGATTGACAAACAGAGCGCCTCAATCGCTGCTTGGAAACCTACTTGGGATGCTATGTTGCTCACAAACCAACACAGTGGCTGGAATGGTTACCACTAGCTGAATGGTGGTACAATACTAATCATCATAGTGCCATTAATATGACTCCTTTCCAGGCACTATACGGTTTCCCTCCGCCACGTCATGATATCGATCCCTTCAACACATCAGTGGCTGCAGTTGACGATTGGATGCAAGAAAGGGCTCGTACATTACAGCTACTTAAAGATCAGCTGAAAAAGGCTAAGAGTAGAATGAAGTTTTATGCAGATCATCACTGAACTGAGAGGGAATTTCTGGTGGGTGACCTGGTATATCTCAAACTCCAACCATACAGGCAGAGTTCAGTGGCAGTCAGGAAAAACTTGAAGCTCTGTTCTAAATACTATGGTCCATTTAAGATCATGGAGAAGATTGGTTCTGTGGCTTATAAGCTAGACTTGCCAGCAGACTCTCTTATTCACCCTGTTTTTCATGTCTCCCTACTCAAGCGATGTCCAAAGCATGGAGTGCAGGTTCAGTCTATGCTGCCAATGGTGAAGAATGGACAGATTTTGGTGGAACTAGCAGCAGTTCTTGCTCGAAGGATGATTCCCAGAAACAAACGAGCTGTCACCCAGGTCTTATTCTGCTGGTCTAACCTTGCTCCCGAAAATGCCACTTGGGAAGACTATGCTTTCATCCGTTCACAGTTTCCAGATTTTCGTGTTGATGAAGATTGAGTGGAGAACGAGATAGCATGTTCTTATTGTTGTCAAATTCCAGTTTTCATTCATGTATTGCTTGTGTTTGATTCTCTGTTTTAGTTTAATCCTTGGGTCAAGGATTTCAAAGGGGGAAGTAGTTGTTATGATTTAGTGTATGACGAGTCACACACTATGGCACTCCTTGTCATTCCATAAACAAGTAGTCGTTGTAGAGCCGTTAGAGGAGAAAGAAGTGTTACACGTGTCACTGAGTCATTGGTTTGCTTGTAACAGCTTTGTAACAAACTCCTCTCCTCCTTAAGTACCCGGTTGAGTGGTTGTAACGGCTATCTGGAATAAGAAATCAATTACTTCACTTCTCTCCTAATTTTCCCTTTTGTTACTCTCCTAAATCCTCACCTCTCTTCTTCCTCTTCAATTCTTGGTGATGAACCCTAACAAACTCTTTGCTTGTGTTTCTTGTCTGTGTGGTATTGGCCAAAACAAGTAAGAACCATTGATTTGCTTTTGGTTGTTACGTCTGTCAAGAGATGATTTGATATGATGCTGGTGGATATGATTTTTTAAATCTTGGTGATATGTTATTTGTGGTCTGATTTGTTGAGCTCGAGAATTTGAATTTGCTTGGGAAATTACAATATGGATTTAACCTTGTTCGAAGTTCGAGCAGATAACTTTTTGGAATTAATTCGAGGTTGATCTAATGGTGTATTTGGGAAATATCTTTTAATGATACTTGAGGTACTTAACTTTATTGAGATTTGAGATATTAATGGAGATGGTGATAAAAAAATTTTGGGCATGAATCTTTGTTGAGGGTATAGTTGATGTGCTGTATGAGGATGCAGGAAGTATGCTTGCATTGAGGTTTGATTTTGAGGAGATCTCGGATGTGGTGATTTAATTGCCAGTTAGTTAATTATGGGATGAGAGATACAATGTTGTTTTAAGTTCTTTATTAAAAGAACTTTGGTGTTCGTGCTAAGAGTGGCTCGAGGAATACATTTATGAGTACGAGTTAGGAAAAGTTTTTGGGTTTTGAGGAATTCAAGGTATAAAATTATAATTGTGATATTTCGGTAATGTTAGGGTTCTAGTGCCTAAAGTATGATCGGGTACGATTTTGGTTGAATTAGTTTGTGATAAAGGAAATACTTTGAGATTCGGAACATGAAATAGATTATGGGTTTTTGGTCTTGAGGTATTCACAATGGGAGTGATGATATTGTTACTTAGGTAACAATTTTGGGTTATGTTATCTGAGGATATGCTTAAAGGAATAAAAGATTGGAAATATTTTGTTGAGTGATAATAAATGAAATGGTTTATAGATTCTTGTATTATCAATGGTGATGATGATTGGATGAGACTCTTGGGTTAGTGTTTTAATCCTGTACTCTATGGATCATGTTTGACTAAAGTCGATGATCGACTTGGTATATTAGATTTCTTGCTTGGAAATGTGATTGATGGACGTGATGGTTCTACTTTGTAGTGTGGCCAACGACACCATGATGTCGGATAATTCTCGTTTGTGTCAGTTAAGCACTTTTTTGCTTGACTTATTATGTAAATTTCGAGGACGAAATTTTGTTAAGTGGGGTAGAATTGTAACGCCCCAGATTTTCGGTTATTAGTTTCTATGTAATTTTCGGAATATTTGGAATTTAGTTTCCAATTTTACCCTTGAGGAATTTCTGGGTATTTATGGTCAAAGAAAATATTTTATTTTCTTGGTAATATTACTATTATTATTATTATTATTATTATTATTATTATTGTTATTATTGTTGTTATTATTATTATTATCATTATTATTATTATTATTATTATTATTATTATTATTATTATTATTATTATTATTATTATTATTATTATTATTATTATTATTATGTGAAAATTAATCATTATTTCATGAATAAAATTTAATTTTATTTGTATTTGGATATAAAACACATGGATAAGGGTAGTTTTGATTTAAACTACGTAGTTTTGGGAAATCCAGTACATAAAACTCAAGTATATTGTGTTTTGACCAAGGGTAAGCGTGTTGACCGCGCCTGAAACTAAAACGACGTCGTTTTGGGCTCGGCTGGTCTTAACCCTAACCCTTGGGTATAAAAACTTCTTTTTCTCTCTCTCTTTCTCTCTTCTCTTTTTTCTTTCTCTCCTTTCCCGAACGGCTGCTGCCCACTTTTCCCATCACTCCTATTTCTCTTCTTCTCTTGCTTTTTCCCAAAATGGCCACCATCTCCTCTCGTTTTCTCCTTTTAAAGGCCATGAGGACTGGAGGCAGTGCGGGATGCGAGGACCCGAGGATGCAATGTAGGAGTAGTCATTGCCTCCCATGCCGTCGGTCTGTAAGTCGTGTTGCCTTTCCTCCTCTCTTCTTCGTTCTTTTCTTGTTTCTATTACCTAGATTAATTTGGGTTGATGGGTTGATGGAGGCCAAGTTCTTCTGCCATGTTTTGGCAGTCGTTTGAGCGGCTCGTCCATCGACCTTGGCGTGATCTATGGCCGATTCATTTGAACAAGTACCGACCCAATTTCTATCATGTTTGTTTATGGTTAAGTTCGATTATCTTTTTATTTATAAAATACCCATGGTCCTCTATTCCATTATAATTATAAATAAATCTTGCCATCAAAGGTCACTGTTGTTGAGGTCATGAGTTGTGAAACACCCGTATCCCAAAATATCAATTTTAATAAATTATAACATATGAAAGGACCAAATTGCCCTTTTACCAGGGATACGATACAAACAACATAATCAATGTACAATTATACAATAAACTGTACAAAGAAACAAGTATGCAGCGGAAGACTATAATACATGATGACACATATGCAATGAACCCCATGGATCCGCCCCGAGGAGGAAAAGCATCGCCACCTGCTGATATGCACTCCGGATCAACGATCAGTTAACCTATGTAAAGACGTGAGGGGGTGAGACCAACCACTGTCTCACTGCAAACAAATAAACCAGTGTATACAAATACAAATCAACTACAAGTACAACGACATCAAGCAACAGCAACCACAGTGCACAAACAAGTCACAATGAACAATACAAGTCATCATCAGACTTCAAACCAACACTGATCTTTAATCATTTTATTATCATTGTACTTTATTGTTATTAGGGTTGAATGTTTTATTAGGGCCCTCTACTGTGTGCGTCGGGCGCGGTAGTGTCTGCAGACCCTCAGGGCAGAAGCCCAAATAAATATACATATATAGATACACACTGGAATGGGTAAGTTCCGATAAAAAGATAACCACTAATAACCAAGTGGCCGACAGCTCTAGGAGGGGTGCTCTCCTCAAGAAATAAATAATACAAAACCTTGGGGTACACCCGATAATCCCCAAGTCGCCAGCTCTGTGAGGGGTGCTCTCACCAAATGAATAAAATAATATTATCAAAGAAACAAAGGGGTACACTCGACATTCCCCAAGGCGCCAGCTCTGTGAGGGGTACACTCACTAAAGAACTAATCGAGGGGCGTACCCACTTATCCCCTCGTCGCCGTCTCTGTGAGTGTAACTCACTATTATTTTAGGACCCGAGGGGTATCCTCTCCCCCGCTCAGTGCTACCGGTCAACAGCCCCACACTCGTATATGAGAAGTACTGTTATAAAAGAGCCTACAACTACTATATTCATAATGCACTAACAACTTACTGAGTTGGTAAATTAAAAAATAAGTACTTTCTACTGTGGGGCTATTGACCGGTAGCACCGAGCGGGAGAGAGGATACCCCTCGGGAGTTGTGTTGGATAAAAAAAAGAGATTATAGAGATGGTGCCTTGGGGATTAGATGGATGCGCCCCTTGGTTAGTTTAGTTACTGAGAGCATCCCTCAGAGAGGCACCGCCTTGGGGAAGGTGGGTGTACCCCTTGGTTATTTATACTTGGTCTTGGTATGTACTGAGTGCACCTCTCAAAGAGCCGTCAGCCACTTGAGATGTTTTAGTGGTTAGTTTTTATTTCGGAACTTACCCCTTCCGATGCGTTAGTATGTTGGGTTTGATCCCTTGACTGATCAGTCGCTACCGCGCCTGACGCACACAGTAGAGGGCCTTAATAATAAAATATACAACTCTATTAAATCTTAAGGATCATACTCTTAGTAAGATGATGAGATAAAAGTCTGTTGATGACTTGTGATGTGCACTGATGATGACTTTCTTGTGCATTGTGATTTTTATTGCCATGTACATGTGTATTCGTGGTTGACTTGTACATGTGTATATCCTGGTTTATTTGGTTGTGGTGAGATAGTGGTTGGTCTCACCCCCTCACGTCTTTTACAGGTTAACTCTTCCTTGAGCAGTGGTGCATATCAGCAAGTGGCGGTGGTTTCCTCTTGCCGAGTCGGATCTATAGGGTTCATGTCATACATGTATACTTGGCTTGTTAATTTTGTGCTGCGTACTTGCTTTCCTTGTATAACTTATTATATAATTGTATCATGATTATGCTATTTTTATCTTATCCCGGGCAGAAGGGCATTTGGATCACTTCACATGATATAATTAATTTAATGGATAATTTGGGATACGGTGTTTCAGTTGATGATTTTTCGTGTCCCGGAAATGATAAGGGCAATTTGGTCATTTTATATTTAATTTATAGTTTATATTAAAAAATTGGGACTTGGGTGTTTCATCGATGTTCTACTTTGAGACATCGATGTTCCATCAACTGACGCTTTCAAACAATTTGGCAGACTTTTTCAAACATCGATGTTCAGCTTTTAAACATCGATGTTCATTCAGTTGTGTTTTCAAGAAGTTTGGGCAGAACTCAGAAAACATCGATGTTCTCATGTGAACTAGTTTTAAAGTGTTTTGGCAGATTGGCCAAAACATCGATGTTCTCATGTTAGACATCGATGTTCTAGCGACCGTTAGTCCAATAGTTCATATTTACTAGCAGAACATCGATGTTCAGCCGTTATGAGCAGAAACCTTTTTCAGCTTCCCATGCTATTTTGTCTAAAGATGTTTTGGATTGATTCCCAAACGGTCATACATGTTTTCAGGCATATAAATAGTGTTATTACACCTCTGTTTATGTACAATCAACTCTCTACATTATAAGCATTCATTGTCATACATTCATACACAATTTTAAGAGCCAATATCCTTGAAGATTGAGAGTTGCCTTTATAGAGCTTATCTTGTTTACTCATATCCACTCTTTGAGAGAGTTTTGCTTTCAGTGATTTAAGTGTAGTCATACACCTTGTAGCAAATTCATAGGAAGAGTGTTTTCTTTCTGTGAGAGAAGTCTTGAGGTGAGGTATCTTCAAGCAAGTGTGTAGAGGTTCGTGTGACTCAAACTCTAGGATTGTAAACGGTTTGTAAGCACCCGGAAGTTAACGTAGTTAGTGAAATCTTCGACAGAGTCTCTGGGAGGACTGAATTAGCCACACAAGTTGTGTGTGTGAACCAGTAAAAAATTCGGTATGTCCTTCATTCTCTCAATTCCGCAATTACTTCCTGCAAGGTTTTTAATTTCATCCGAAAAACGCTATTCACCTCCCCCCTGCTAGCGTAGGGACCTATTCTAACATAATCAGCTTTTTTTAAAATAAAAAAGGCTCATAAAGGGTTTGATTATCTTTTTTTTCAATGGAAAATCCCGTTCTTCCAAATTTATTTCGCTCTAGCCTCGTAAATTTCTAGAAAACCTTTAATGTAAATATAATCCGCCCTAAAATTGAGGAAAATAAATAAATAAACATAATCCACCTTCAAATTGGGGGGAAAAAACGTTTAAAATAAATGTAACGGCGCCAGCTATTGTGTTTTAAGTTGTCGCGGGGCGCGAGAAAAAAGAGGGGTGCAACACGAGGACTTCCCAGGAGGTCATCCATCCTAGTACAACTCTCGCCCGAGCACGTTTCACTACGGAGTTCTGATGGGATCCGGTGCATTAGTGCTGGTACGATTGCACCCGTCATATCTATCTTCATAAATTTATTTATCCAACTCGCCATGTATAATCGGCTTTCCTTTAAATAAAAGAGGCTCATAAAGGGTTTGATTCTCTTTTTTTTTTTAGTGGAAAACCTCGTTCTTCAAAAATCATTTCGTTCTAACCTCGCAAATTTTTGGAAAACCTTTAAAATAAATATAATCCGCCCCCAAATTGAGAAAAATAAATAAATAAATATAATTCGCCCTCAAATTGAGGAAAATAAATAAATAAACATAATCCGCCTTCAAATTGGGGGAAAAAATGTTAAAATAAAAGTAACCACGTCGGATATTGTGTTCAAAGTTACCGCGGGGCTGGAGCAAAAAGAGGGGTGCAACACAAGGACTTCCCAAGAGATCACCCTTCCTAGTACTACTTTCGCAAAAGCACATTTAACTTCGAAGTTCTGATGGGACCCGGTGCATTAGTGCTGGTCTGATCGCACCCGTTATATTCATCATCATAAATTTATTTATCCAAGTCGCCAGGTATAATCGGCTTTTCTTTAAATTAAAGAGGCTCATAAAGGGTTTGATTATCTTCTTTTTTGATGGAAAAACCCCGTTCTTCCAATTTTATTTCGCTCTAGCCTTGCAAATTTCTGGAAAACCTTTAATATAAATATAATCCGCCCTCAAATTGTGGAAAATAAATAAACATAATCCGCCTTCAAACGGGGGGGTGGGGGGGTGGGGGGAGGAAAACGTTAAAATAAATGTAACCACGCCAGGTACTGTGTTTTCAGTTGCCGCGGGCGGGAGCAAAAAAAGGGGTGCAACACGAGGACTTCTCAGGACCATCGTAGTACGACTCTCGCCCTAGCACGTTTAGCTTTGGAGTTCTGATGGGATCTGGTCCATTAGTGCTGGTATGATCGCATCCATCATATCCATCGTCATAAATTATAATCGGGGACCGACAAACTGGAAAAATAGCTATTGCTATCGATAAGTGGCTTCCTTGGCGAAAATTTTCTTCTTTACTGCGCTGGAATATGAAAACAAACCACGTGCATCCAAACACTCGAAAATGAAAGGAAATCCGCCTTGTCCCATGCCGTCAAGGATGAAGTTAGTGATAGGGTTGGAATATTGAGCTTCGATATCCAAGTCGCCAAGTATAATCGGATTTTTTTTAATTAAAAGAGGCTCATAAAGGGTTTGATTATCTTCTTTTTTAATGGAAAAGCTCGTTCTTCCAAATTCATTTCGCTCTAGCCTCGCAAATGGTAGGGCAGTTCTCTACAGTCACATATTAATCCTACAAGCGCACAGGGTAGTTGTAGTACTCTATCAAGGTCATATCCACAGGGGCTGGGATGAATATGTTACTCCTTACCTAAGATAAATTAGGCTTGAGACAAAGAAACAAAAAAACGGATTATGGGGAGAGTGTCAATCGAAAATCGAATTAAGTAAGAGAATAAAAGTAATAGCAGTGTTGAAGTACGTGAGAATCAGGTTTGGTGAAATCTTAGGCATCCAGGGATTCACATGTCTCGCCTTTATGCTCTAAATTGCTCAACAGCATCATCACAGGCTGGGCCTGTGTGACGCCCTATGTTTAATAAGAAGTCTTGAAGGGGCTCCCAACCTAAGGTACTACCAATGGCTTTCGTTCTTATTGATAGTTCTCTAAGCTTCCATCTACCCCCTGTCACTAGAGTAGACATCCACTTAGAGGTCAAGTTGGTGTTGGTGCTAATTACCCATAGTCTCTCCCTATCTTCTTTCAAACGGCTAGGGAGTGAAGGCTCATTGTTGTTGGTCAAGCTCACTTGGCTTCTCCTTTCGGTCCTTCACCAAGCTGCTACTAGATTTAAGATAGAATGCTCAATAATCAATAAAGAATCAGATTAAAAGTGGTGTCATTTTCTTGACTATGCTGCAACAGGCTGAGACAGTGCTGAGTCCGTGACTGAGCCTGTCGAGAACACAAGGTCAATTGCACAGATTGGTTCTTGCAGGCGCTCTCAACCTATTCTGAACCCATTTGTTTCCACTCATAGGTTCCTCACAAAGTTCTCACTCATCCTAATGCTTACGCATCGGTCAAACTAAGGGGATTAAGAATTGGTGTTGAGGCTAATTCTCCAATTTGTTCCTAATTTCTTTCGAAACTAAGAGCTAAGGGTTGGTTGTTGTTATTCCAGCAACTATGGTTTCTCCTTTCGGAACGTCACCTAGCTACCTATAATCATGTATGGGTTTGATCAAGACTCAAACATGGAGCGAGTTTGCAACAACCAAGCAAGAAAAACAGTTAAGAACATATGAAGGGCAATTTATTGCACTAAGAATATAGACATGCTTCACCCCTTCAACCTAAGAGGGGTTGTTTAGTTCATAGTCAAGGTTACAAAATCAAAAGAAATTAAGGGTAGCATAATGTTTAGAACCAAGCTAGAGGTTAGGGACAACACGATTTCGGCCCAGAAAAGGCTGCGGAATCGTGTTTTCCCTTTGAACCCTTTGTTCCAAAGTTCTGCAGGTTATAGGTATTGATCGAGGGGTCCAATTCGATCTGTGTTCTTCCTTTCTTCTTCTCTTTTATGGTGCAGATTCCTCTTTTTTCTTCTCTCCCACACCCTGGAAGGTATGGCAGTTGGGCAAGTTGAGCTTTAGTTGCCCATCTTGCTCCTCGAGGTAAGGCAGCTTGGGAGGTGTGCCGAATGGGTGAAATCTGCAAATCTGCAGATTTTAGAAAACTTAGGGGGAAGGATAATTGTTCTTTAATCGTTAAATTGTTCGGGTGTGATGATTATCCCCTCTGTCCCATGCTTAGAGTCTTCTGAGTCGCTCAGGTCATGATTGCAGGGTTGAAGGGGTTGCAAGTGGTAAACCTCTGCAAGTGGCTGAGTTTAATATTCTTTTTTTCACGTTTTGGTCATCTGCAGATTCCACAGGCTGAGCCTGTGCTGGGCCTATGCCTGAGGCTGTGTGCGATCTCTTCCCATTTTTCTGTGCAATTGAATATAGCTCTTTTTGGGATTGATGTAGTGACGTGATGGCTTCGTGTATCAACGCAAAGGTGGTGAATTCCAGTGGATAACTTGTGATTGGAGGGGGATTCGTGGCTTTTCATTGATTTTGCAATGAAGAACAGGCTGTCAAACAAGCTCATGCTGTGCTAGAGGCTGTTTCATTGAATTCTCTAATAAAATCTCCAATTTTTTTCAAAATGCACCTGGAATCACTAATCATACAGTAAGGGATGGGATTTAAGGGAATATGATGAAATAATACAAAGTAAGGCATGTAGTCATGATAAATCGAGAGAAAAATATATCTAAAATCATGCCTAAAACTGTGCATATTTCATGTGCATCAGCAAATTTATGGAAAACCTTTAATATACATATAATCCGCCCTCAAATTGAGGAAAATAAATAAATAAACATAATCAGCCTTCAAATTGGGGGTAAAAAAACGTTAAAATTAATTTTAGCGCGCCAGCTATTGTGTTTTAAGTTGCCGCGGTGCAGGAGCAAAAATAGGGGTGCAACACGAGGACTTCCCAGGAGGTCACCCACCGTAGTACTACTCTCGCCCTAGCACGTTTAGCTTCGGAGTTCTGATGGGATCCGGTGCATTAGTGCTGGTATGATCGCACCCGTCATATCCATCGTCATAAATTTTTTTATCCAAGTCGCCAAGTATAATCGGATTTCTTTTAAATAAAAAAGGCTCGTAAAGGGTTTGATTATCTTCTTTTTTTAAGGAAAAGCTCGTTATTCCAAATTCATTTCAGTCTAGCCTCGCAAATTTGTGGAAAATCAATTAATAAACATAATCCGCCTTCAAATTGGGGGGTGAAAAACGTTAAAATAAATGTAAATGTGCCAGTTATTGTGTCCCAAGTTGCCACGGGCGGGAGCGGAAAGAGGGATGCAATACTAGGACTTCCCAGGAGGTCACCCATCCTAGTACTACTCTCGCCCACGCACGTTTAACTTCGGAGATCTAATGGAATCTGTTGCATTAGTGCTGCTATTATCGCACCCGTCATATCCGTCGTTATAAATTTATTTATCCGTGTCGCCAAGTATAATCGACTTTCTTTTAAATAAAAGAGGCTCAAGAAAGGTTTGATTATTTTTTTTTTTAGTGGAAAACCTCGTTCTTCGAAAATCATTTCGCTCTAACCTCGCAAATTTCTTGAAAACCTTTAAAATAAATATAATCTGCCCTCAAATTGAGGAAAATAAATAAATAACCATAATCCACCTTCAAATTGGGGGGGGGGGGGGCAAAACGCCAGCTATTGTGTTCCAAGTTGCCGCGGGGCGCGAGCAAAAAGAGGGGTGCAACACGAGGACTTTCCAGTGATGTGGTAGAATCTGCTAGTGCACAAATCGAGGTAGCATACAAGGTCGTATCCTCAGGGACTAGGCAAAATCATTAATCAACAGACTCACTCCTTTAGGCAGAAAAAAGTAAAAGAGAGTAATTGATTTGGAGATTTGAATTGAAATCGAGGTCAACGATAAAATAAACGCTAATAAATTGTGAATTGTGTGAAAAGATCAGATTATGGAAGGTCTAGATCAATCGGGGTTCACTACACTATCCTTTTATGCAATAATTTTCCTCCAGATTCTGCTAACAGAGTGACTCTGTTCCGTGTCTGCGGACGGGGTGACACTGTTCACTAAAAACCTACAACTTTCTATTCGTTTTCTTGATGGGTAACAACCTAGGGTGAAACTATCGACTTTTGGAGGTATAATTTCGTCTCAGAGGTCAATCTTACCACTGTCGTGGATCAAACCAATTCCTAAGAGCTATGATGTTTTGTGATGCTACTAATTCCACAATAATATATTACCTTTTAGTCTCTAGAATAAGGTTGATTTGTGTTTTTCCAGATTTAAACTTCTCCTGTCGATACTTGATTTAAATCATAAAGCAAGAACTAAAGATGGCCAGTCTCTAACCTTGAATAAAGTACACACAAATCAGTCAAGAACACGAATAAGAAAAGTTGCTTGTGGAGTAATTAAACCATAAGAAAAATCAAGTAGCTACATCCCTCTTGACCTAGAAAGGAGTTTAGTTCATAGCTAGAAAGAAAACAACAGTGGAGGATTTGTTCATAATACAAACCGAAATAAAGGACAAAAGAAGATAGACTAGAGAGCTTCTTCTCCACCAGCTGCTGTTGAAGATTTTCCAGAGGAAAAGCGTGTCCTTTTTGCTGCTGTGATGCTTCCTTTTATTGTAGTAAAACCCTAGACTTTAATTCTTAGAATCTAGCTAAGACAACTAAAAAGTAGGAATTATTTTGTTCTAGGAGTTCTGCACTTTTAGGCGCAGCAACAAATCCTTTTATTTCATTGAAAGTAGCAGCAAAGTCAGTGCCACTTTATTAATTGGCCAACAAATAATCCTTCTGGCGCATGGATTATAAGGCTCCAGATTCTGGTCCGCGGGTTTCAACAGTGTGACGCCGTTGAAAACTCATCGTCATGAAATCTTCAAGAATTGGCTCCAAACTTTCCAGAATTATCCAAAGTACTTCAATTCTTAGAAATTTAAGCCATTTTGCAGCAAAAGGTACCTGAAAGCATAAATTAATAAGTGGATGTGAAACGAGTGGAAAACAAGCTAAAACTATAAATAACATGCATGATCTTAACTAGATGCTTGGCCAAAGGGGTACTTTATGCTCCAAAATAGTATATGATATGCACACATATCACCCAGGAGGTCATCCATCCTAGTACTACTCTCGCCCAAGAACGTTTCACTTCCGAGTTCTGATGGGATCCGGTGCATTAGTGCTGGTATGATTGCACCCGTCATATCCATCGTCATAAATTTATTAATCCAAGTCACCATGTATAATCGGCTTCCTTTTAAGTAAAAGAGGCTCATAAAGGGGTTAATTATCTTCTTTTTTAATGGAAAACCTCGTTCTTCTAAATTTATTTCGCTCTAGCCTCGCAAATTTCTGGAAAACCTTGGAAATAAATATAATCCGCCCTTAAATTGAGGAAAATAAATAAATAAACAAAATCCGCCTTCAAATTGGGAGAAAAAACGTTAAAATAAATGTAACCGCGCCAGCTACTGTGTTTCAAGTTGCCGCAGGGCGGGAGCAAAAAGAGGGGTGCAACATGAGGACTTCCCAAGAAGTCACCAATCCTATTACTACTCTCGCCGATGCACGTTTAACTTCGAAGTTCTGATGGGATCCGGTGCACTAGTGCTGGTATGATCGCACCCTTCACATCCAACGTCATAAATTTATTTACCCAAGTCGCCATGTATAATCGGCTTTCTTTTAAATAAAAGAGGCTCATAAAGGGTTTGATTATCTTTTTTTTTAATGGAAAACCCCGTTTTTCCAAATTTATTTCGCTCTAGCCTCGCAAAATTCTGGAAAACCTTTAATATAGATATAATCCGCCCTCCAATTGAGGAAAATAAATAAATAAACATAATTCGCCTTCAAATTGGGGGGAAAAAACTTTAAAATAATTGTAACTGCGCCAACTATTGTGTTCTAAGTTGCCGCATGGTGGGAGCAAAAAGAGGGGTGCAACACGAGGACTTCCCAGAAGCTCACCCATCATAGTACTACTCTCGCCCGAGCAGGCTTAACTTCGAAGTTCTGATGGGATCCAGTGCATTAGTGCTGGTATGATCGCACCCGTCATATCCTTCGTCACAAATTTATTTATCCAAGTCGCCAATTATAATCGGATTTCTTCTAAATAAAAGTGGCTCATAAAGGGTTTGATTATCTTCTATTTTGAAGGAACAACTCGTTCTTCCAAATTCATTTCGCTCTAGCCTCGCAAATTTGTGGAAAATCAGTAAATAAACATAATCCACCTTCAAATTGTGGGGGGGGGGGGGGGGGGGGGGGAAACGTTAAAACAAATGTAAGCATGCCAGCTATTGTGTCCCAAGTTGCCGCGGGGTGGGAGCAAAATGAGGGGTGCAATACGAGGACTTCCCATGAAGTCACCCATCCTCGTACTACTCTCGCCCAAGCACGTTTAACTTCGAAGTTCTGATGGGATCCGGTGCATTAGTGCTGGTATGATCGCACCCGTCATATCCATTGTCACAAATTTATTTATCCAAGTCGTCATGTATTATTGGATTTTTTTAAGTAAAAGAGGCTCATAAAGGGTTTGATTATTTTTTTTTTAATGGAACAACTCGTTCTTCAAATTCATTTCGCTCTAGTCTCGCAAATTTGTGGAAAATCAGTAAATAAACATAACCTGCCTTCAAATTGGGGGAGAAAAAAACGTTAAAATAAATGTAAACGTGCCAGCTATTGTGTCCCAAGTTGCCGCGGGGCGGGAGCAAAAAGAGGGGTGCAACATGAGGACTTCCCAAGAAGTCACCCACTCAAGTACTTGTCTCACCCATGCACGTTAAACTTTGGAGTTCTGATGGGATCTGGTGCATTAGTGCTGGTATGATCGCAGCCGTCATATCCACCGTCCCAAATTTATTTATCCAAGTCGCCAAGTATAATCGGCTCTCTTTTAAATAAAAGAGGCTCATAGACGGTTTGATTTTATTCTTTTTTTAAAGCAAAAACTCCTTTTTCCAAATTCTTTTCGCTATAGCATCGTAAATTTGTGGAAAATCAATAAGTAAACATAATCCTTTTTGAAATTGGGGTGGAATAAACGTTGAAATAAATGTAAACGTGCCAGTCATTGTGTCCCAAGTTGCCGCAGTGCGGGAGCAAAAAGAGGGGTGCAACATGGGGACATCCCAAGAAGTAACCCACCCTAGTACTACTCTCGCCCAAGCACGTTAAACTTCGGAGTTCTGATAGGATCCGGTGCCTTAGTGCTGGTATGATCGCACCTACCATATCCATCGTCACAAATTTATTTATCCAAGTCGCCAAGTATGATCGGCTTTCTTTTAAATAAAAGAGGCTCATAGAGGGTTTGATTATCTTCTTTTTTGAAGGAAAAGCTCGTTCTTCTGAATTCATCTCGCTCTAGCATCGCAAATTTGTGGAAAATCAACAAATAAACATAGTCCGCTTTCAAATTGGTGGTGGAAAAAAACGTAAAATAAATGTAAATGTGCCAGCTATTGTGTCCCACATTGCAGCGGGGCGGGAGAAAAAAGAGGGGTGCAACACAAGGACTTCCCAAGAAGTCACCCATCTTAGTACTACTCTCGCCCAAGCACGTTAAAATTTGGAGTTCTGATGGGATACGAAGCGTTAGTGCTGGTATGATCGCACCCGCCATATCCATCGTTACAAATTTGTTTATCCAAGTCGCCAAGTTTAGTCGGCTTTTTTTTAAAAAATAAAAGAGGCTCATAAAGGGTTTGATTATCTTCTTTTTTAATGGAAAACCTCGTTCTTCCAAATTTATTTCGCTCTAGCCTCGCAAATTTCTGTAAAACCTTTAAAATAAGTACAATCTGCCCTCAAAATGAAGAAAATAAATAAATAACCATAATCCGCCTTCAAATTGGTAGGAAAAAACGTTAAAATAAGTGTAACTGCGCCAGCTATTGTGTTTTAAGTTGCCGCGGGGCGGGAGCAAAAAGAGGGGAGCAACATGAGGACTTCCCAAGAAGTCACCCACCATAGTACTACTCTCGCCCAAGCATGTCAAACTTCGGAGTTCTGATTTGATCCGGTGCCTTAGAACCCGTCATATCCATCGTCACAAATTTATATATCCAAGTCACCATGTATAATCGGCTTTCTTTTATATAAAAGAGGATCATAGACGGTTTGATTGTCTTCTGTTTTAAAGGAAAAACTCGTTCTTCCAATTTTATTTTGCTCTAGAATCGCAAATTTGTGGAAAATCAGTAAATAAACATAATCCACTTTCAAATTGGTGTGGAAAAAACGTTAAATTAAATGTAAACGTGCCAGCTATTGTGTGCCAAATTGCCGCGGGGCGGGAGCAAAAAGAGGGCTGCAGCATAAGGACTTCCCAATAAGTCACCCATCATAGTACCACCCTCGCCCAAGCACGTTAAACTTCGGAGTTCTGATGGGATCCGGTGCCTTAGTGCTGGTATGATCGCACCCGTCGTATCCATCGTCACAAATTTATTTATCCAAGTCGTCATGTATTATTGGATTTTTTTAAGTAAAAGAGGCTCATAAAGGGTTTGATTATCTTCTTTCTTAAAGGAAGAGCTCGTTCTTCCAAATTCGTTTTGCTCTAGCCTCGCAAATTTGTGGAAAATCAATAAATAAACAAAATCTGCCTTCAAATTGGGGGTAGGGGGGGGGAGAGAAATGTTAAAATAAATGTAACTGCACCAGCTATTGTGTTTTCAGTTGCCGCGGGGCAGGGGCAAAAAGAGGGGTGCGACAAGAGGACTTCCCAAGAAGTCACCCATCCTGGTACTACTCTTGCCCAAGCACGTTAAACTTAGGAGTTCTGATGGGATCCGGTGCCTTAGTGCTGGTATGATCGCACCCGTCATATCCATCGTCATAAATTTATTTATCCAAGTCGCCAAGTACAATCTGCTTTCTTTTAAGTAAAAGAGGCTCGTAGACGGTTTGATTATCTTCTTTTTTAAAGGAATAGCTCGTTCTTCCGAATTCATCTCGTTCTAGCCTCGTAAATTTGTGGAAAATCAATAAATAAGCATAATCCGCCTTCAAATTAGGGGGGGAAAAAACGTTAAAATAAATGTAAACGTGGCAGCTATTGTGTCCCAAGTTGCCGCAGGGCGGGAGTAAAAAGAGGGGTGCAACACAAGGACTTCCGAAGAAGTCACCCATCCTAGTACTACTCTCGCCCAGGAACGTTAAACTTCGGCATTCAGATGGGATGCGGTGCATTGGTGCTGCTATGATCGCACCTGTCATATCCATCATCACAAATTTATTTATCCAAGTCGCCAAGTATATTCGGCTTTCTTTTAAATAAAAGAGGCTCATAAACGGTTTGATTATCTTCTTTTCCAATGGAAAAACTCGTTCTTCCAAATTCATTTCACTCTAGCATTGCAAATTTGTGAAAAATCAATAAATAAACATAATCCGCTTTCAAATTGGGGAGAGGGGGGGGGGGGGGGGGGGTGGAACGTTAAAGTAAATGTAAACGTGCCAGCTATTGTGTTCCAAGTTAGAGCGGGGCGGGAGCAAAAAGAGGGGTGCAACACGAGGACTTCCCAAGAAGTCACCCGTCCTAGTAATACTCTCACCCAAGCACGTTAAACTTCGGAGTTCTGATCGGATCCCGTGCATTAGTGCTGGTATGATCGCACCCGTCATATCCATCGTCACAAATTTATTTATCCAAGTCGCCAACTATAATTGGCATTCTTTTAAATGAAAGAGGCTCATAAACGGTTTGATTATCTTTTTTTTTAAAGAAAAAGCTCGTTCTTCCAAATTCAATTCGCTCTAGCCTCGTAAACACATTCTGCCATAAAATTTGGAGGGGGGGGGAAACTTTAAAATAAATGTAAACGTGGCAACTATAGTGTCCCAAGTTGCCGCGGGGCGGGAGCGAAAAAAGGGGTGCAACACGAGGACTTCCCAAGAAGTCACCCATCCAAGTACTACTCTCGCCCAAGAACGTTAAACTTCGGTGTTCTGATGGGATCCAGTGCATTGGTGCTGGTATGATCACGCCCGTCATATCCATCGTCACAAATTTATTTATCCAAGTCGCCTAGTATAATTCGCTTTCTTTTAAATCAAAGAGGCTCATAAAGGGTCTGATTATTTTTTTTTTTTAAAGGAAAAGCTCGTTCTTCCAAATTCAATTCGCTCTAGCCTCGTAAACACAATCTGCCATCAAATTGGGCGGGGGAGGGGGGGGGGGGGGGGGAAACTTTAAAAGCTCGTTCTTCCGAATTCATCTCGCTCTAGCATCGTAAATTTGTGGAAAATCAATAAATAAACATAATCCGCTTCCAAATTGGGGGTGGAAAAAAACGTTGAAATAAATGTAAACGTGCCGGCTATTGTGTCCCAAGTTGCAGCGGGACGGGAGCAAAAAGAGGGGTGCAACACGAGGACTTCCCAAGAAGTCAGCCATCTTAGTACTACTCTCGCCTAAGCACTTTATACTTCGGAGTTCTGAAGCGATCCGGTGCATTGGCGCTAGTATGATGGCACCAGCCATATCCATCGTTACAAATTTGTTTATCCCAGTCGCCAAGTTTAATCGGTTTTTTTTTCAAATAAAAAAGGCTCATAAAGGGTTTGATTATCTTCTTTTTTAATGGAAAACCTCGTTCTTGGAAATTTACTTCGCTCTAGCCTCGCAAATTTCTGTAAAACCTTTAAAATAAATATAATCCGCCCTCAAATTGAGAAAAATAAATAAATAAACATAATCTGCCTTCAAATACGGTGGAAAAAATGTTAAAATAAATATAACCGCGCCAGCTATTGTGTTTTAAGTTGCCGCGGGGCCGGAGCGAAAAGACGGGTGCAACAGGTGGACTTCCCAAGAAGTCACCCACCCTAGTACCACTCCCGCCCAAGCACGTTAAACTTCGGAGTTCTGATGGGATCCGGTGCCTTAGTGCTGGTATGATCACACCCGTCATATCCATCGTCACAAATTTATTTATCCAAGTCGCCAAGTATAATCGGCTTTCTTTTATATAAAAGAGGCTCATAAAGGGTTTGATTGTCTTCTATTTTAGAGGAAGAGCTCGTTCTTCCAATTTCATTTCGCTCTAGCCTTGCAAATTTGTGGAAAATCAATAAATAAACATAATCTGCCTTCAATTGGGGGGAAAACATTAAAATAAATTTAACCTCGCCAGCTATTGTGTTTTAAGTTGCCGCGGGGCGGGGACAAAAAAAGGGGCGCGACAAGAGGACTTCCCATGAAGTCACCCATCCTAGTACTACTCCCGCCGAGGCACGTTAAACTTCGGAGTTCTGATGGGATCCGGTGCATTAGTGCTGGTATGATCGCATCCGTCATATTCATTGTCACAAATTTATTTGTCCAAGTCACCAAGTATAATCTGATTTTTTTAAAAATAAAAAAGCCTCATAAAGGGTTTGATTATCTTCTTTTTTAAAGGAAAAGCTCGTTCTTCCAAATTCATCTCGCTCTAGCATCGCAAATTTGTGGAATATCAATAAATAAACATAATCCGCTTTCAAATTCGGGGGGAAAAAATGTTGAAATGAATGTAAACGTGCCAGCTATTGTGTCCCAAGTTGTCTCGGGGCGGGAGCAAAAAAGGGGTGCAACACGAGGACTTCCCAAGAAGTCACCCATCCTAGTACTAGTCTCGCCCAAGCACGTTAAACATCAGTGAACTGACGGGATCCGGTGCATTAGTGTTGGTATGTTCGCACCCGCCATGTCCATCGTCACAAATTTATTTATCCTAGTCGCCAAGTTTAATTGGCTTTTTTCTAAACAAAAAAGGCTCATAAAGGGTTTGATTATTTTTTTTTAATGGAAAACCTCGTTCTTCCAAATTTATTTCGCTCTTGCATCGCAAATTTCTGTAAAACCTTTAAAATAAATATAATCTGCCTTCAGATTGAGGAAAATAAATAATTAAACATTATCCGCCTTCAAAGTGGGAGGAAAACTGTTAAAATAAATTCAACCCCGCCTGCTATTGTGTTTTATGTTTCCGCGGTCTGACGCAAAAAGAGGGGTGCAACACTTGGACTTGCCAAGAAGTCACCCATCCTAGTACTACTCTCACCCAATTGGGGGGAAAAAACGTTAAAATAAATGTAAACTAGCAAGCTATTGTGTCCCAAGTTGCCGCGGGGCGAGACCAAAAGGAGGGGTGCACCACCAGGACTTCCCAAGAAGTCACCCATCCTAGTACTAGTCTCGCCCATGCACGTTAAACTTCGGAGAACTGATGGGATCCGGTGCATTAGTGCTGGTATGATCTCACCCGCCATATCCAATGCCACAAATTTATTTATTCAAGTCGCAGAGTTTAATCTGTTTTTTTCTAAATAAAAGAGGCTTATAAAGGGTTTGATTATTTTTTTTTTAGTGGAAAACCTCGTTCTTCCAAATTTATTTCGCTCTTGCCTCGCAAATTTATGGAAAACCTTTAAATTAAATTTAATTCGCCCTCAAACTGAGGAAAATAAATTAATAACCATTATCCGCCTTCAAATTGGGGGGAAAAAACGTTAAAATAAGTGTAACCGTGCCTGCTATTGTGTTTTAAGTTGCCGCAGGGCGGAAGCAAATAGAGGGGTGCAACACGGGGACTTGCCAGGAAGTCATCCATCCTAGTACTTCTCTTGCCCAAGCACGTTAAACTTTAGAGTTCTGATGGGATCCGGTGCCTTAGTGCTGGTATGATCGCACCCGTCATACCCATCGTCACAAATTTATTTATCCAAGTCACCAAGTATAATCGGCTTTCTTTTAAATAAAAGAGGCTCATAAACGGTTTGATTATCTTTTTTTTAAAGGAAAAGCTCGTTCTTCCAAATTCAATTCGCTCTAGCCTCGAAAATTTGTGTAAAATCAATAAATAAACATAATCTGCCTTCAAATTGGGGGGGGGGGGGGGGGGGGGGGGAACGTTAAAATAAATGTAAACGTGGCAGCTATTGTGTCCCAAGTTGCCGCGGGGCGGGAGCGAAAAGAGGGGTGCAACACGAGGACTTCCCAAGAAGTCACCCATCCAAGAAATACTCTCGCCAAAGAACGTTAAACTTCGGAGTTCTGATGCGATTCGGTGCATTGGTGCTGGTATGATCACGCCCGTCATATCCATCGTCACAAATTTATTTATCCAAGTCGCCTAGTATAATCGGCTTTCTTTTAAATCAAAGAGGCTCATAAACGGTTGGATTATCTTCATTCTAAAAGAAAAAAATCATTCATCCAAATTCATTTCGCTCTAGCTTCGCAAATTTGTGGAAAATCAATAAATAAACATAATCCACTTTAAAATTGGGGTGAAAAAAATTGTAAACGTGCCAGCTATTGTGTCACAAGTTGCCGCGGGGCGCGAGCAAAAAGAGGGGTGCAACACAAGGACTTGCCAAGAAGTCACCCATCATAGAACCACTCTCGCCCAAGCACGTTGAACTTCGGAGTTCTGATGGGATCCGGTGCCTTAGTGCTGGTATGGTCGCACCCGTCGTATCCATCGTCACAAATTTATTTATCCAAGTCGCCAAGTATAATCAATTTTTTTTAAATAAAAGAGGCTCATAAAGGGTTTGATTATCGTCATTTTTAAAGGAAGAGCTCGTTCTTCCAAATTCATTTCGCTCTTGCCTCGCAAATTTGTGGGAAATCAAAAAATAAACATATTCCGCTTTCCAATTGGGGGGAAAAGAACGTTAAAATAAATGTAAACGAGCCAGCTATTGTGTCCCAAGTTGCCACGGGGCGGGACCAAAAAGAGGGGTGCACCACCAGGACTTCCCAAGAAGTCACCCATCCTAGTACTAGTCTCGCCCAAGCACGATAAACCTCGGAGAACTGATGGGATTCGGTGCATTAGTGCTGGTATGATCTCACCCGCCGTATCCATTGTCACAAATTTATTTATCCAAGTCGCCGAGTTTAATATTTTTTTTTTAAATAAAGGAAGCTCATAAAGGGTTTGATTATTTTCTTTTGAAATGAAAAACCTCGTTCTTCCAAATTTATTTCGCTCCTGCCTCGTAAATTTCTGGAAAGCCTTTAAATTAAAAATAATTCGCCATCAAACTGAGGAAAATAAATAAATAACCATTATCCGCCTTCAAATTGGGGGGAAAAAACGTTAAAATAAATGTAACTGTGCCTGCTATTGTGTTTTAAGTTGCCGCAGGGCGAGAGCAAATAGAGGGGTGCAACACGAGGACTTGCCAGGAAGTCATCCATCCTAGTACTACTCTTGCCCATGCACGTTAAACTTCGGAGTTCTGATGGGATCAGGTGCCTTAGTGCTAGTATGATCGCACCCGTCATATCCATCATCACAAATTTATTTATCCAAGTCGCTAAGTATAATCGGCTTTTTTTTAATAAAAGAGGCTCATAAACGGTTTGATTATCTTCTTTTTTAAAGGAGAAGCTCGTTCTTCCAAATTCAATTTGCTCAAGCCTCGTAAATTTGTGTAAAATCAATAAATAAACATAATCTACCTTCAAATTGGTTGAGTTAACATAAATGTAAACGTGGCAGCTATTGTGTCCCAAGTTGCCGCGGGGTGGGAGCGAAAATAGGGTTGCAACACGAGGACTTCCCAAGAAGTCACCCATCCAAGAAATACTCTCGCCAAAGAAGGTTAAACTTCAGAGTTCTGATGCGATCCGGTGCATTGGATTATTTTCTTTCTAAAAGAAAAAAATCAATCATCCAAATTCATTTCGCTCTAGCATCGCAAACTTATGGAAACTCAATAAATAAACATAATCCATATTCAAATTGGGGTGAAAAAATTGCAAAAATAAATGTAAACGTGCCAGCTATTGTGTCACAAGTTGCCGCGGGGCGGGAGCAAAAAGAGGGGTGCAACACAAGGACTTCCCAAGAAGTCACCCATCATAGTACCACTCTCGCCCAAGCACGTTAAACTTCGGAGTTCTGATGGGATCCGGTGCCTTAGTGCTGGTATGGTCGCACCCGTCGTATCCATCGTCAAAAATTTATTTATCCAAGTCGCCAAGTACAATCGACTTTCTTTTAAATAAAAGAGGCTCATAAAGGGTTTAATTATCTTCTTTTTTAAAGTAAGAGCTCATTCTTCCAAATTCATTTCGCTCTAGCCTCGCAAATTTGTGGGAAATCAATAAATAGACACAATCCGCTTTCCAATTGGGGGGAAAAACGTTAAAATAATTGTAAACAAGCCAGCTATTGTGTCCCAAGTTGCCGCGGGGCGGGACCAAAAAGAGGGGTGCAACACTAGGACTTCCCAAGAAGTCACCCATCCTAGTACTAGTCCCGCCCAAGCACGTTAAACTTCGGAGAACTCATGGGATCCGGTGCATTAGTACTGGTATGATCTCACCCGCCATATCCACTGTCACAAATTTATTTATCCAAGTCGCCAAGTTTAATCTGTTTTTTTCTAAATCAAAGAGGCTCATAAAGGGCTTGATTATTTTTTTTTAATGGAAAACCTCGTTCTTCCAATTTTATTTCGCTCTTGCCTCGCAAAATTCTGGAAAACCTTTAAATTAAATATAATTCGCCATCAAACTGAGGAAAATAAATAAATAACCATTATCCGCCCTCATATTGGGGGGAAAAAATGTTAAAATAAATGTAACCGTGCCTGCTATTGTATTTTAAGTTGCCGCGGTGCGGTAGCAAATAGAGGGGTGCAACACGAGGACTTGCCAGGAAGTTATCCATCCTAGTACTACTCTTGCCCAAGCACGTTAAACTTCGGAGTTCTGATGGGATCAGGTGCCTTAGTTCTAGTACGATCGCACCCGTCATATCCATCGTCACAAACTTATTTATCCAAGTCGCCAAGTGTAATCGGCTTTCTTTTAAATAAAAGAGGCTCATAAACAGTTTGATTATCTTCCTTTTTAAAGGAAAAGCTCGTTCTTCCAAATTCATTTCGCTCTAGCCTCGTAAATTTTTGGAAAATCAGTAAATAAACATAATCCGCCTACAAATCGGGGGAAAAAAAACGTTAAAATAAATGTAAACGTGGCAGCCATTGTGTCCCAAGTTGCCGCGGGGCGGGAGCGAAAAGACGGGTGCAACACGAGGACTTCCCAAGAAGTCACCCATCCAAGTACTACTCCCGCCAAAGAATGTTAAACTTCCGAGTTCTCATGGGATCCGGTGCATTGGTACTGGTGCCCGTCATATACATCGTCACAAATTTATTTGTCCAAGTCACCTAGAATAATCGGCTTTCTTTTAAATCAAAGAGGCTCATAAAACGGTTTGATTATCTTCTTTTTAAAAGAAAAAAATCGTTCATCCAAATTCATTTCGCTCTAGCACCGCAAATTTGTGGAAAATCAATAAATAAAAATAATCCACTTTCAAATTGGGGTGAAAAAAATGTAAAAATAAATGTAAACGTGCCATCTATTGTGTCACAAGTTGCTGCGGGGCAGGAGCAAAAAGAGGGGTGCAACACAAGGACTTCCCAAGAAGTCACCCATCATAGTACCACTCTCGCCCAAGCACGTTAAACTTCGGAGTTTTGATGGGATCCGGTGCCTTAGTGCTGGTTTGGTTGCACCCGTCGTATTCATCGTCACAAATTTATTTATCCAAGTCTCCAAGTATAATCGATTTTCTTTTAAATAAAAGAGGCTCATAAAGGGTTTGATTATCTTCTTTTTTGAAGGAAAATCTCGTTCTTCCGAATTCATCTCGCTCTAGCATCGCAAATTTGTGGAAAATCAATAAATAAGCATAATCCGCTTTCAATTTTGGGGGGGGGTGGAAGCGTTAAAATAAATGTAATTGTGCTAGCTATTGTGTCCCAAGTTGCCGCGGGGCGGGAGCAAAAAGAGGCGTGCAATACGAGGACTTCCCAAGAAGTCACCCATCCTAGTACTACTCTAGCCCAAGCACGTTAAACTTCGGAGTTCTCATCGGATCCAGTGCATTAGTGCTGGTGTGATCGCACCCGCCATATCCAAATCGCCAGGTTTAATCGACTTTCTTTTAAATAAAAAACGCTAAAAAACGGTTTGATTATCTTCTTTTTTAAAGGAAAAGCTCGATTTTCCAAATTTATTTCGCTCTAGCCTCGTAAATTTGTGGAAAATCAACAAATAAACTTAATCCGCCTTCAAATTGGGGGGCGGGGGGGGGGGGGGGGGAGGGAAATGATAAAATAAATTTAAACGTGCCAACTATTGTGTCCCAAGTTGCCGCGGGGCGGGACTGAAAAGAGGGGTGCAAGACGAGGACTTCCCAAGAAGTCACCCATCCAAGTACTACTCTCGCCCAAGAACGTTAAACTTCGGCGTTCTGATGGGATCCGGTGCATTGGTGCTGGTATGATTGCATCCGTCATATCCACCGTCACAAATTTATTTATCCAAGTCGCCTAGTATATTCGGCTTTCTTTTAAATAAAAGAGGCTCATAAATGGTTAGATTATCTTCTTTTTCAAAGGAAAAAAATCATTCTTCCAACTTCATTTCACTCTACTATCGCAAATTTGTGGAAAATCAATAAATAAACATAATCCGCCTTCAAATTGGCGCAGAAAAAAACGTTAAAATAAATGTAAACGTGCCAGCTATTGTGTCCCCTGATGCCGCGGGGCGGGAGCAAAAAGAGGGGTGCAACACGAGGACTTCCAAAGAAGTCACTCATCCTAGTAGTACTCTCGCCCAAGCACGTTAAACTTCGGAGTTCTGATGGGATCCGGTGCATTAGTGCTGGTATGATCGCACCCGCCGTATCCATTGTTACAAATTTATTTATCCAAATCGCCAAATTTATTTATCCATTGTTCTAAAATAAAAGAGGCTCATAATTTCTCCCATGTCACTCGTCCTTTGTAGCCGATAGGGTCTACGATGCTCCAAACATTCCAATCCTAAACTTTCCACCATATATGTGCTCGCCAAGTTGGTGTGGCTTCCCCCATCAATCTTAACACTCATAGCCTTCTCATTCACCAAGCATCTTGTATAGAAAAGTGTTCCCCTTTGCTCAACACCATCTTCCTTGACTTGAGTATCAAGCACATGCCTATCCAACCGATCAATCGCCTTTTTAAATGACATATCCAATCATTGGAACAACTCTCGGAAATCCGCCATAGTAGCAGGCCTATTATCATCACTAGAACCATCCATGATATATCACCTGCAAGAAAGTGTTAGTAGAAAAATATTTCCTCACCACTCCCTCACGTGTTTACTCTCTTGAATTATTCTCTCGTGTTTGCACTCAATGGCAATAGATGTAACACTCAGCCTCTTACCACTCTTGATTCTGCTTCAGTTTTATATGTTAGGTTCAAATAAAACAAAATCAAGCAACCAAACCAGCAGCAATTAATTCAAGGAATTCAAAGATAACCTAAAGAAGAAAGATAGGATATCAATTTCTAGAGGTAAATTCGACTCCAAGAAAGAAAAGCAATATCACACACAAGAACAAAAATATGTATGTGAAAGATTATTTGCACAATTGAGTAATTATGAAGCAACAATCACCCAACACAAAGAAAAGCACAACTCGCAAGCAAAAAGAAAAAAAAAACAAAGTTGGCAGAAAAATTCGTGTAGCAGCCTCCTACACAAATCCTGCAACCAGAAACTGTTAAACAAAAATTTGGGTTGCTGACTTCTACCCAATTCTGGGACAACTCCTTTACAATCAAAATTCGGGTAGGAGCTTACTACATAAATTTTGACACCTCCAGCAAAAACTCCACTTCCAACAACAATCCAACAACTTCCAACCAACTTCTTCTTGATTTCAATCAACCAATTCACATGCAACACAACCAATTTGATTTCCTTGCAATCCAAGGCCACAATTCCAATTCCAACACAAACAACCAAGTAGACTTTCAACTCATTCTTTTTTTTTTTGTGAACAGTGACACCGAATTGGGGGCAGAAAGCGTTAAAATAAATGTAACCGCGCCAGCTAATGTGTTTTAAGTTTCCGCGGGGCGGGAGCAAAAAGAGGGGTGCAACACGAGGACTTCCCAAGAAGTCACCCATCCTAGTATTACTCTCGCCCAAGCAGGTTAAACTTCGGAGTTCTGATGGGATCCGGTGCACTAGTGCTGGTATGATCGCACCCGTCACATCCATCGTCACAAATTTATTTATCCAAGTTGCCAAGTATAATCGGCTTTCTTTTAAATAAATGAGGCTCACAAACGGTTTGATTATCTTCTTTTTTAAAGGAAAAGCTCGTTCTTCCAAATTCTTTTCGCTCTAGCATCGTAAATTTGTCAAAAATCAATAAATAAACATAATCCACATTCAAATTGGGGTGGAAAAAAACGTTAAAAAAAATGTAAACGTGCCAGCTATTGTGTCCCAAGTTGCCGCGGAGTGGAAGCAAAAAGAGCGGTGCAACACGAGGACTTCCCAAGAAGTCACCCATCCTACTACTACTCTCGCCAAAACATGTTAAACTTCGGAGTTCTGATGGGATCCTGTGCATTAGTGCTGGTATGATCGCACCCGTCATATCCATCGTCAAAAATTTATTTATCCAAGCCGCCAAGTATAATCGGATTTTTTTAAAATAAAAAAGGCTCGTAAAGGGTTTCATTATCTTCTTTTTTAAAGGAAAAGCTCGTTCATCCAAATTCATTTCACTCCAGCATCGCAAAATTGTGGAAAATCAATAAGTAAACATAATCCGCCTACAAATTGGGAGGGGAAAAAACGTTAAAGTAAATGTAAATGTGCCAGCTATTGTGTCCCAAGTTACCGCGGGGCGGGAGCAAAAAGTGGGGTGCAACATGAGGACTTCCCAAGAAGTCACGCATCCTACTACTACTCTCGCCCAAACACGTTAAACTTCAGAGTTCTGATGGGATCCGGTGCATTAGTGCTGGTATGATCGCACCCTCATATCCATCGTCAAAAAATTATTTATCCAAGTCGCCAAGTATAATCGGCATTTTTTTAAATAAATGAGGCTCATAAACGGTGTGATTATCTTCTTTTTTAAAGAAAAAGCTCGCTCTTCCAAATTCTTTTCGCTTTAGCATCGTAAATTTGTCGAAAATCAATAAATAAACATAATCCACTTTCAAATTGGGGTGGAAAAAAACGTTAAAATAAATGTAAATGTGCAAGCTATTGTGTCCCAAGTTGCCGCAGGGTGGGAGCAAAAAGTGGGGGGCAACATGAGGACTTCCCAAGAAGTCACCCATCCTACTGCTACTCTCGCCCAAACAAATTAAACTTCAGAGTTCTGATGGGATCCGGTGCATTAGTGCTGGTATGATCGCACCCGTCATATCCGTCGTCAAAAATTTATTTATCCAAGTCGCCAAGTGTAATCGGCTTTTTTTTAAATAAATGAGGCTCATAGACGGTTTGATTATCTTCTTTTTTAAAGGAAAAGCTCGTTCTTCCAAATTCTTTTCGCTCTAGCATCGTAAATTTGTCGAAAATTAATAAATAAACATAATCCACTTTCAATTTGGGGTGGAAAAAAACGTTAAAATAAATGTAAACGTGCCATCTATTGTGTCCTAAGTTGCCGCGGAGCGGGAGCAAGAAGAGGGGTGCAACACGAGGACTTCCCAAGAAGTCACCCATCCTACTACTACTCTCGCCAAAACACATTAAACTTCGGAGTTCTGATGGGATCCTGTGCATTAGTGCTGGTATGATCGCACCCGTCATATCCATCGTCAAAAATTTATTTATCCAAGTTGCCAAGTATAATCGAATTTTTTTTAAATAAAAGAGGCTCGTAAAGGGCTTCATTATCTTCTTTTTTAAAAGAAAAGCTCGTTCTTCCAAATTCATTTCGCTCCAGCATCGCAAATTTGTGGAAAATCAGTAAATAAACATAATCAGCTATTATGCTTCAAGTTGCTGCGAGGAGGGAGCAAAGTGAAGGGTGCAACAGGAGGACTTCCCAAGAAGTCACCCATCCTAGTACTACTGAAACGCCCGTGTTCCAATTTATTAATATGAGTTCTAAATTAATTATAGATTGAGCAAATTGCCCTTATCATTCCCGGGACACCCGTATCCCAATTTATCCATTGAAGAATATATAGAATGTGAAGTGACCAAAATGCCCCTCTACCCGGGATACAATATCAACAACATAATCAATGAACAATTATACAATAAATTAAACAACAACGAGTATGCAACGGAAGACTATACATATGATAATATGTATGCAGTGAACTCTATGGATCCGACCCGAGGAGAGGAAAGCACCACCACCTGCTGATATGCACAACTGCTCATCGAACAGCTAACCTGTAAAAGGTCTGTGAGGGGGTGAGACCAACCACTGTCTCACCGCAAACAAATAAACCAATAATATACAATACAGATCAACTACAATTACACCAACATCAAACAACAACAACCACAATACACAAAGCAAGACATCATCAGACTACAAACCATCACTTATCATTACTTATTCTATTATCATTGTTATTAGTTTTAAATATTTTATTAGGGCCCTCTACTGTGTGCGTCGAGCTCGGTCCCGTCTCATGAGACAACCAGGCATAAGCCCAAATAAACCAGACACGAAGCCCAAACATATCCACAGAGAGAGAGAGACAGAGAGAAAGAGGGAGATAGAAAGGGGGAGATAGAAAGAGGGAGATAGAACCGGCCATCACAGGCCCACATGCAAACCCGCATGCTATCCCGAGGGGTATTACTTCCCGCTTGAACCAACCGGTCAACAGCCCCACAGTAAACTTTATTATAATTCGTTATTCTCATTTATTCTTTAAGAGTTGTACCATACGTTATTGTCAAACATCGTTGTGTGGATTTAATATCTTATTCTCAAATCCGGGCCCCAGCCCATAGTCCACCACACAAACCACAAATCTATATCTCATGTGTTTATCATAACCAAACAAGTCATACTAGACAGGCACAATACATCACATCAGACAAACAGGCCACATCATCAGGCACACCACGTCATAAGTATCATCAACATAATTCACCTTGCAAATAGCAACAACAACACAACAGGCAAGCATGCATACAGCATTAAAGACCATACAAATAACACCACTTTATATTCCAAGACTTTTAACCGAGCATTGTAGGCAGTAATGCATACAAAGGTTTATAAGTCCTCACCTAAGCCATAATAATTGTCTCGGAAGCCAAATCCTTAACCCGCCTCAACATTCCTATGTCCATAACGTCCTACGAACATACACCTCATATAAGAAGTTTATTCATGACAATTGAGTAGATGCATATTAATAACATGATCTCGAGTCAAACCCGTGACACTAAGCCCGTTACTAAAGATCAGGGTCTAAATCCAAACAACTCAAATCCCAAGTTCCGTACTTAACTTAACTCTGATTGTAGTCAATTGGGCCTAGAGTGTATTATCCCAAATCTCCAAAATACAACTTTGGGCTTAAAGCCCACATCCATATTAGTCATTGGGCCTAAAACCCTTCTAAGTCCAAAACCGAATCCCGGCCCTAAAGCCCATTATGAAGTTGGGCTTAAAGCCCGTTCCCAAGTCCAAATGTTATCAATTATGTCCTCGGGCCTCAAGCCCATATTTTAAGGTCCATCAAAGTCTCAAGGTCTTTAAAGTCAGTCAGTTGGGCCTGGGCCCGGTTTTTCCTAAATACCATTCTACGGTCATTCCCGAGCCCAAGTGTTCCGGGCCTATGGTTCTACCCGTGTCGGCAAATTCCCGACCATACACACTCTCAACCCCGCACACGGTATTCCACTAAGTATCTTTAACACCCGATACAACAATTATTCCTACGTTAATTATTACATGCCATGAATAAGAGGTTAAATACATGACAAAGAAAAGGTACCCTCAAGCTGGAATTATTCTGCCTTGTCGGAACCAAACCCGAGCCTTCGCCGGAAAAATCTCGAGCCTCGCCGGAAAATTGTCGAGGTCGCCGGATTCCGGCCTAAACTCTGCCTGAAAATTTCACAAGAATCTGTCTAAAATCTGAACATCCAACACGTCACTTTTAAACCAAAATTCGATCATAGAACCTCAACATCCAAATTGAAACCACAACAGGGTCGCCGGAGTACTTACCAAAAACACAATAGTCATTGTTGAAACTGGATCTACCCCGATCTCGTTGAACTACTCCAATTCGAACCTAAAATCACACTGCCAGGAACCGCCCTGCAGCATAGCCACAAGAAAACACCCGCTGCCATCTATGACCAGACTAAAACCGTCCACTGCCATCAACTGAAACCCGTCCAGTAAACTAGAACAGCACTGCCGGACCGTCACAAAACCGGCCACACCACCACAACAACATGGTGTCGTCGCATCCACAGCCCACAATTGCGGCCCGTGCTCGAAGGTGGCACCACGACGTTCTTCGGGTTCTGCACGCGTGAACGCTCCAGACTGCAGCGGCGGTGGCCTCGAATTCTCCCTTGAGTCCTCCGCCGTTTGCCCTCGTCCTCACCCAGAACCCTCCCATCGACCGCACTCACAACAACAGAAGAAGAAGACCATGGTGATGGCTAGCGACGATGTGAAGATGAATACAAAACAAAGGGGAAAGAAAGATGAGAGGCTGGTGGATTGGTTGGTTTCCAAGGAGAGAGAGATTGAGAAGAAAGTGGACGTGGGGGTAGCCGCTCGGTGAGAAAGAAGAGAAGAAGAGAAGAAGAAAAAAAAAAACAAAGAGAGGAGAGAGAGGAAAAATGATGGGTTTTATACCCATACCCTAGGGTTAGGACTTCGTCAATAGCAAAACGGTGCCATTTAGAATCGAAACGACGCTGTTTGCCCGTTCTCCTCCTCCTCCAGTCAATTCACTGGTCAAAACGCATTCCAAACTGTGTTTTATGTTTTAGCTTCCCCAAAATGATGTAGTTTTGATTAAAACTATCCAAACCTTGTGTTTTAAACACAAACACAAATAACATTGAAACTTTCCCATATTAATCATGAATAAAGATTAATTTCACATAAAGATAATATCACCAAGGAAATAAAATATTCTTCCTTGACCATAAATACCCGAAGAAAACTTCGAGGGTAAAATTGGAAATTCAATTCCAAGAATTTCGAAAATTCCGTAAAAACTAAATACCGAAAATTCAGGGCGTTACAGTTCTACCCCACTTAACAAAATTTCGTCCTCGAAATTTACATAACAAGTCAAGCAACCAAGTGCTTAATTGACACAAACAAAAATTTCCCGGTATCAAAATACCGTTGGCCAAAACTACCAAGAAGAACCACCATGACCATCAATCACATTTCCAAGCAAGAACTCCAAAATACCAAGTCAAACATCGGCTTAGCCAACCATGATCAAACGCATAAGATCAAAGCACTAACCCAAAAATTTATATCCAATCATCATGAACATTATCAAAAGCAAAATCCATAAACTACTTCATTTATCATCAAGCAACCAATTATATCCAATTTTCTTTTTTTTTTTTTAAGTAACAAGATCATCACTCCCATTCTGAATACCTCAAGACCAAAACTCCATAAACAATTTCATGATCTGAACCACAATGTATTTTCTCTATCACACACTAATTCAGCCAACATAATATAATTTTCCGAACATACCTTAAGAGCTAGAACTCGATCACTACCGAAGTATCCCAATTAAACTTCTATACCGTAGTTTCCCCCAGACTCAAACATCATTGCATAACTCATTCTCATAAGTCTATCGCCCAAGTCATTCCTAGCACGAACACCAAAATTTCTTTGATAAGGGACTTACTACACCATTGTATCTCTCATCACATAACTAATAACTTAGCAATTGAATCACAATACCCAGATCAACTCCAAATCAAACCTCAATGTAAACATACTCCTAGCATCTTCATCTAACGCATGAACTATAACTTCATCCATCATTCATGATCAAAACCTTCTTATCACCATCACCATTAATATCCCCAAACTCATCAAAGTTTATTGCCTCAAGTATCTTTAAAAGATATTTCCCCCAATTATATCATTAAATCATCCTCAGATTAATTCAAGAAATTATCATCTCGAACCCCAAACAGGATTAAATCCATATTATAATTTCACGAGTAACTTCAAATCCTCAAATTTATATAATCAGACCACAAATAACATGATCACCAAAAACACACGAATTCAAATCCACAAGTATCATATAAGATCATCTCCTAACAGACTTAACACCCGAAAACAAATTGATGGTTCTTACTTGTATTGGCCAGTTCCACACAGACAAAAGACACAAGCGAGGAGTCAAGAGTCCACGCCGACTCTGACTAAACAGTGGATATACCACAAAATAAACTTTGCCTACAACCAAGCTGTAAAGATAAACATATCATTTCAACCACAATACCGGGTCACTCCGACCCTCAGCAGGTGCGCATCCTCCACCGGATCCATAGTATGACTCACTATATGAATGAATATGACAAATGCAACAACCGACTCAAAAAGGAGCAGACTTATGCACATAAGAGCATAAAACATACGAACACATCCCGAAGGATCTACAGCCTACTCCGCTACCAACTGAAACGCCCGTGTCCCAATTTATTAATATGAGTTCTAAATTAGTTATAGAATGACCCAATTGCCCTTATCATTCCCGGGACACCCGTATCCCAATTTATCCATTAAAGAATATATAGCATGTGAAGTGACCAAAATGCCCCTCTACCCGGGATACAATATCAACAACATAATCAATGAACAATTATACAATAAGTTAAACAACAACGAGTATGCAGCGGAAGACTATACGTATGATAACATGTATGCAGTGAACTCTATGGATCCGACCCGAGGAGAGGAAAGCACCACCACCTGCTGATATGCACCACTGCTCATCGAACAGCTAACCTGTAAAAGGTCTGTGAGGGGGTGAGACCAACCACTTTCTCACCGCAAACAAATAAACCAATAATATACAATACAAATCAACTACAATTACACCAGCATCAAACAACAACAACCACAATACACAGAGCAAGACATCATCAGACTACAAACCATCACTTATCATTACTTATTCTGTTATCATTGTTATTAGTTTTAAATGTTTTATTAGGGCCCTCTACTGTGTGCGTCGAGCTCGGTCCCGTCTCATGAGACAACCAGGCATAAGCCCAAATAAAGCAGGCACGAGCCCAAACATATCCACAGAGAGAGAGAGACAGAGAGAAAGAGGGAGATAGAAAGGGGGAGATAGAAAGAGGGAGATAGAACCGGCCATCACAGGCCCACATGCAAACCCGCATGCTATCCCGAGGGGTATTACTTCCCGCTCGAACCAACCGGTCAACAGCCCCACAGTAAACTTTATTATAATTCGTTATTCTCATTTATTCTTTAAGAGTTGTACCATACGTTATTGTCAAACATCGTTGTGTGGATTTAATATCTTAATCTCAAATCCGGGCCCCAGCCCATAGTCCACCACACAAACCACAAATCTATATCTCATGTGTTTATCATAACCAAACAAGTCATACTAGACAGGCACAATACATCACATCAGACAACCAGGCCACATCATCAGGCACACCACGTCATAGGTATCATCAACATAATTCACCTTGCAAATAGCAACAACAGCACAACAGGCAAGCATGCATACAGCATTAAAGACCATACAAATAATACCACTTTATATTCCAAGACTTTTAACCGAGCATTGTAGGCAGTAATGCATACAAAGGTTTATAAGTCCTCACCTGAGCCATAATAATTGTCTCGAAAGCCAAAGCCTTAACCCGCCTCAACATTCCTATGTCCATAACGTCCTACGAACATACACCTCATATAAGAAGTTTATTCATGACAATTGAGTAGATGCATATTAATAACATGATCTCGAGTCAAACCCGTGACACTAAGCCCGTTACTAAAGATCAGGGTCTAAATCCAAACAACTCAAATCCCAAGTTCCGTACTTAACTTAACTCTGATTGTAGTCAATTGGGCCTAGAGTGTATTATCCCAAATCTCCAAAATACAACTTTGGGCTTAAAGCCCACATCCATATTAGTCATTGGGCCTAAAACCCTTCTAAGTCCAAAACCGAATCCCGGCCCTAAAGCCCATTATGAAGTTGGGCTTAAAGCCCGTTCCCAAGTCCAAAGGTTATCAATTATGTCCTCGGGCCTCAAACCCATATTTTAAGGTCCATCAAAGTCTCAAGGTCTTTAAAGTCAGTCAGTTGGGCCTGTCCCCGGTTTTTCCTAAATACCATTCTACGGTCATTCCCGAGCCCAAGTGTTCCGGGCCTATGGTTCTACCCGTGTCGGTAAATTCCCGGCCATACACACTCTCAACCCCGCACAAGGTATTCCACTAAGTATCTTTAACACCCGGTACAACAATTATTCCTACGTTAATTACTACATGCCATGAATAAGAGGTTAAATACATGACAAAGAAAAGGTACCCTCAAGCTGAAATTATCCATCGTCATAAATTTATTTATCCAAGTCGCCAAGTATATTAGCCTTTCTTTTAATCACAGAAAACTAAAAGATAGTTGATTGATTTGATAACCTGAGCTCCACTACCAAAATTGATATGACAACACACCTAGCCGGTCCTAGAAGCACCTTCGTATCTAAGATTATCCCGATCTCAAATCACCACCAATCGTGCACACTTTATGCACCGTTGTTCTTCACCTCCTAACAATCCGTGTTGGTCAATAGATGGACGCAATAGTCCCTCCACCTCATAATCTCTCGGTGCTAGACAACAAAGAAACAAAAGCACAAAGGAATATGAATCACAATAGCAAATATCACCACCTGCAATTGTTTGCAAATCCCTAAAATAAAAACAAGCAAAGAGACTCCTCTTGATGTGAGATTATTCAAGCTTTTCTGAACTTTTTATTTCTCAAATAATCTGTCTAAAAACAAAGCATAAAGGTCCTATTTATAGAGCTCCCAAGTCGGCTACAAAGCAAAGTCGGCCACACTAACCCTAATGGACTGGGATTTGACTTTTAATCCAACAACGAATTGGACTAATTAAAACCCAACAAAATAAACCCAAAAATAAAAATATAGTTTCAGCCCATTAATTGGACTATTAATAATCCAACAAAAAAATAATAAAAACAAAAAAAGAATTCGGCCCCCAATTTAACACTAAAAGTCGACATGGCCCAAGTGTGGCCCCATGAGGTTGACTGTCTTCTAGGCCTCTTCTATTCCTTCCCACACAGTGATGCATGTGGGTTTCTTCATAAGCTCTTCTCCCATCTTGATAACTCGATCTTCTTACAACTCGAGATTGAGCAATGCTTGAACTTGTTGTTGCAATTGATCTTTGTTCTTCTTGGATCGAGCCCGTGTAATTGGTCTCGTGGGCAACACCAACTCGCCAGCTGTTCCTTGAGTGTCCGCATCCATGTCCGCATCATTCCCCCCTGCTGAAAAGGATTCGCCCTCGAATCTGTACTTGCATTGTCAAAGGGAGTAAGATCAGAAACATTGAATGTGGCACTAACACCATACTCACCTGGCAGATCAATCTTGTAAGCATTATCGCCAATGCGTTCAAGAACTTGGAATGGTCCATTGCCACGTGGATCCAACTTAGGTTTCCTTTGCTTAGGAAACCTTTTCTTCCGAAAGTGCACCCAAACCCAATCTCCAGGCTCAAACCGCACAAGTTTGCGCCCTTGATTAGCTCTTTGAGCATACTTCTTGTTTTTGTCTCGATATGTTGTCGTGCTTTCTCATGAATAGACCGCACTAACTTTGCTTTTTGCTGTCCATCTGCACTCACAAGCACATTAACAGTTAATGGCAACAAATCCAAAGGGGTTAGTGGGTTATAACCATAAACAATTTCAAAAGGTGAATAACCCGTAGAAGAATGTATGCTCCTATTATAAGCAAACTCGACCAAAGGCAAACATTCTCCCCATGTTTTCAAATTTTTACGCACAACAGCACGCAACAAAGATCCCAATGTTTGGTTTACCACTTCAGTCTGTCCATCTGTTTGAGGATGACAAGTTGTCCAGAACAACAACTTGGTCCCCAACTTACCCTATAACATGAGCCAGAAGTGACTGAGGAACTTAGAATCCCTATCTGAAACAATGGTTTTAGGAAGGCCATGCAATCGCACAACATCCTTAAAGAACAAGTCAGCAATATGAGATGCATGCCATTTTGCTAAACCTATCAACAACAACAAATACACTATCATGTCCCCGCTTGGTCCGAGGTAACCCAATAACAAAGTCCATAGACAAGTCAGTCCAAGGACTATTCGGAACAGACAGTGGCGTGTACAACCCATGAGTTTGCACTTTTGATTTCGCCTTCCTACATGGAACACAACCTGCACAAACTCGCTCAACATCTTTCTTCATATATGGCCAATAAAAATTCTCATGTAAGATGTCAAGTGTTTTAGCAACACCAAAATGTCCCATTAAGCCTCCATCATGAGACTCCCTAACAAGCAATTCTCTTTTTGAACAAGCTGGAATGCAAAGTTTATGTTCTTCAAACAAATATCCTACATCAATGTAAAACTTACCGAACCCAGCAAGTTCACAAGCAGCATAGATAGAAGCAAAATTATGATCAGATTTGTACAAAGCCTTAATATGCTCAAATCCCATCAATTTCGAACTAAGAGAAGTAATAAGAGCATACCTCCGTGATAATGCATCGGCTATGACATTATCCTTACCTTGCTTGTATTTCACCACATAGGGAAATGTCTCAATGAACTCGAGCCATTTAGCATGTCTCTTGTTTAGTCTTCCTTGGGCCTTTAGGTGCTTCAAACTTTCATGATCAGTGTGGATCACGAACTCCTTGGGCCACAGGTACTGGTGCCACGTTTATAACGCCTGCACAAGTGCATACAGCTCTTTATCATATGTCGAATAGTTTAGCTGCACACCCTTCAACTTTTCGCTAAAATAGGTGATTGGCCTTCTTCCCTGCAAAAGAACAGCACCTATGCCTATACCAGAGGCATCACATTCAACCTCAAAGGTTGAGTTAAAATCAGGCAATTTAAGAATAGTAGCAGTACATAACTTATCCTTCAAAGTATTAAATGCATCCTCTTGCTCCTGTCCCCATTTAAACCCAATTTCTTTCTTAACAATCTCATTCAAAGGGGTAGCAATTGTGCTAAAATCTTTCACAAACCTACTATAAAAGCTAGCAAGCCCTTGAAAAGACCTTACCTGTGAGACTGTTGTAGGAGTCGGCCACTCCCTTATCGCTTGTACCTTCTCTTGGTCGACTTCGATTCCCCTCGAACTCACAACATAACCAAGAAAAACAACGCTATCCATGCAGAATGTACACTTCTTTAACTTAGCAAATAGTTTTTCAGCCCTAAGAGCCTCCAACACTAATCTAAGGTGTTCAATATGCTCATGTTCATTGTTGCTATAGATAAGTATGCCATCAAAGTACACAACCACGAATTTTCCTATGAAGGCTCTCAATACATCAATCGCATAAATGTGCTAGGAGCATTAGTCAAGCCAAACGGCATTACCAACCATTCACACAATCCATATTTAGTTTTGAATGCAGTTTTCCACTCATCACCTACTTTCATGCGAATTTGATGGTAACCACTCATGAGATCAAACTTAGTAAATATGCATGCACCATGTAATTCATCAAGCATATCATCAAGTCGAGGGATAGGATGGCGATACTTAACTGTTATTTTGTTGATTGCGCGACAATCAACACACATACGCCATGTACCATCCTTCTTTGGCACTAGAATCACTGGTAAAGCACATGGACTCATACTCTCCCGCACCAACCCCTTTGCAAGCAATTCGTCAACTTGTTTTTGAATCTCTTTTGGTCTCCTTAGGGTTGGCCCTATATGCTGGCCAATTTGGGATTTGTGCTCCAGGAACAAAATCAATTTGGTGTTCTATGCCCCGAATAGGTGGCAATTCCTTTGGTAGTTCCTCTGGAAACACATCCCAAAAATCCTGCAAAACAGAAACAACAGAACTAGGATTATCGGGATTAAGGTCAGTGTTAGAAAAATAAGCGCCCTTGTATAAGAGCATAAAAATATCCTTTCTTCCCGCACCTGCTACCCTAAAATCCCTCACATTTGCATAGAAGTTTTGTTTTTTTTTCCCTCTTTTTTTTCTCTCCAAGTCGACATTGGCTCTGCTTTTCTCTCCCTCATTGTCGACTTCACTCCTTTGTTTTTCTTTCTGTTTCAACTCTTCTTTTCCAAGGTTCTCAACCTTTTGCACACCCTCTCCTTTTGCATAGCCTTTGGATATCCTCTCAGGCTCACCATTGTTTTGCAGCTTGGTTGCCTTTTCTTGCCTCATTGCCTCAGCACTCCTTTCCAAGTGCTTCTTGTCATAATACACTTGCTGAGGAGACAATGGAGCTAACACAAATTTCTACTCACCCATGGAGAAGGAGTACCTATTCTTGTAGCCATCATGCCATACACGCCTGTCATACTGCCATGGTCTACCAAGTAAAATGTGACAAGCATGCATATGAATAACATCACACAGTATCTTGTCAGTATAATTACCAACGGTCATAGTAACAAGAACCTGTTTTGTCACCTTGATCTCACCCATGTCATTCAACCACTACAGCTTATCTGGATTGGGATGCTTCGAAACTGCTAATCCCAATTTCTCCTCCTTCAATGTACTGGCTACATTCACACAACTCCCACTATTGATGATCACACTACATGCTTTGCCATCGACATGGCATCTGGTATGGAAAATATTTTCCCTCTGCTCGGTCTCATCCTCTTTCAACAGTGCACTAAGAGCTCGCCTGGTCAAGAGAAGTAATGGATCAGATGCTGGCGCCTCTTGCACATGTCGATCTTCCGCAGGAACATCTTCTAACTCGGGCATGTTAAGATATGAGTCGTCCTTCTCATCATCCGAGTATAGCTCTCCCCCTTCCCGAACATAGATTACCTTCTTGTTTGGACATTGGGAAGCAATGTGTCTAATACCTTCACACTTGAAGCATTTCACATCCCGATGCTTAGTTGTGGAGGAAGAAGTCGACTGCCTTGCTTTTGGGGCTAGTTTGTAGTCGGCCAGTGTAGTCTTTTCCTCTCTCGACTTCTCTTCTCGGGTGTATCTTTGTTGATTCCAGTTGGACGAACTGGATGTGATATAAGGTCCTCAAAAACCCCTGTTGTTATTATATATCTTCAGCTGCCTTTCCACCTTGATTGCATTCTCGACAACCTCTCCAATGTCTAGATTATGTTGCAGCTCCACGACATTAGCAATCTCCCGGTTCATTCCAGCAAGGAATCATGCCATGGTTGCTTGGGGTTCCTCCTCTATATTCGCCTGAAGCATCAGTGCTTCCTTCTCCTTATAATACTCATCAATGCTTCGTGTACCTTGCCTCAAAGTTTGCAGCATCTGGTGCAAATTGGTGTAGTACTAGCTCGGTACATACCTCCTCCTCATGATGCCTTTCAATCCAGCCCATGTCTGAGGGGGTCCTTGTCCTACACGACGCCTGTCCAACAAAAACTTGTTCCACCATTTAAGAGCATAATCAGTAAATTCAAGAGTAGCTAGGTTAATCTTCTTTTCCTCGAAAAATTGATAACAAATAAAAACCATATCAACTCTTCGCTCCCATTCTATGTAAGTGTCTGCATCTCCTCTTCCATGAAAAGAAGGTATCTTGATCTTGATGTTGTTCATGTTGACATCGACATTGTTGAATGGCTCCCGTTCATTGTTCCTTCCATAATGTCGATTCTGATAACCTCCTCTTCCTCTCGGCATTTTGCCACCTCGTCCATAGCCTTTGTGACGCGGCTGCCACTCTTCCTCTTCCCATACTTCTTCTTCAAGCTCGCCTTCCAAACGCCTCCGAGGTTCAACTTGCTCCCGAGGCTCGAGTATCTCGCCCCTTGGCTGCGGTTCGTCTCGCTGCCTTGGTTCCTCGACTAATGGCGGTTGTTGCTGGTGTTGGCGTGGAGGGGGCTACTGCTGCTGCTACTGATGTGGTGGCGACTGCTCTCCCTGGACGGCCAACCCTGCAGGTAGGCATTTCAGCTTCGCCATGTCGTCTCTATGTGTGCGTCTGAACTCGGCTAGCTCGTAGAATTTGTTGAGCAATTTGTTGTTGAGATGGACTACCTCATCTCTCAATGCCCTCCATTGTAAGGACTCCCCTTGCTCGTCCTGCCTGCTTCTCTCCGAGTCCTGGCTTTTTGGTGTCTGCGACATCTGCCTGAAAATAACCTCACCCTCTCTTGTGTTTCACTCACTCTCTTGTCCCTTGCTAGGTTTTTATTTGTTAGGATCGAGAAACAAATCACAGATAATAACAAATTGTCACGTATTCAATAGAATCAATGAACTTCCTAACAAGAAATGACAAACTTCACGAAACTAGAGGCAAGATTAACTCAATTCAAGAATAGAAAACACACACAAGGAGAACAATTTGTATGTGTAGAATTTTGGTCAATCGAGCAATATGAAACAATATCACCCAATGCAAGAAATCGGCTATCAACAAAACAAACTGAAAGAAAACTTAAGATTCAATTCGGGTAGGAACTTCTCCCGAATTCCTGCAAAAACAAACTGGTTATCAACAAATCAACCGAATTCTTCTCTTTCTTTATTTCTTTAATTTGCTGCCGAAATTTCAAAATACACTTAACAAGCAATTCCACAAATCGACTAATTGATTTAGGGTTTAGTCGAATTTGTTTCTATATATATAATAAAATTTGGCAGAAGAAAAACAATAATCACAGAAAATTAACGGATAGTTGATTGATTTGATAACCTGAGCTCCGCTACCAAAATTGATACAACACACCTAGCTGGTCCTAGAAGCAACTTCGTATCTAAGATTGTCCCTATCTCAAATCACCACCAATCGTGCACACTTTATGCACCGTTGTTCTTCACCTCCTAACAATACGTGTTGGGCAACAGATGGATGCGATAGTCCCTCCACCTCCTAATCTCTCGGTGCTAGACAACGAAGAAACAAAAGCACAAAGGAATATTAATCACAATAGTAAATATCACTACCTGCAATTGTTAGCAAATCCCTAAAATAAAAACAAGCAAAGAGACTCCTCTCTTGATTTGAGATTATTCAAGCTTTTCTGCACTTTTTATTTCTCAAATAATCTGTCTAAAAACAAAGCATAAAGGTCCTATTTATAGAGCTCCCAAGTCAGCTACAAAGCAATCCCTTGCCGACTTGGAGTAGCCTCCCTAACCCTATGGCCAAGTTGGCCACACTAACCCTAATAGACTAGGATTTAACTTTTAATCCAACAACAAATTGGACTAATTAAAACCCAACAAAATAAACCCAAAAATAAAAATATAGTTTCAGCAAATTAATTGGACAATTAATAATCCAACAAAAAAATAATAAAAACAACAAACAGAATTCGGCCCCCAATTTAACAATAAAAGTCGACATGGCCCAAGTGTGACCCTATGAGGTCGACTGTCTTCTAGGCCTCTTCTATTCCTTCCCACACAGTGACGCATGTGGGTTTTTTCATAAGCTCTTCTCCCATCTTGATTACTCGATCTTCTTGCAACTCGAGATTGAGCAATGCTTGAACTTGTTGTTGCAATTGATCATTGATTTTCTAGGATCGAGCCCGTGTAATTGGTCCCGTGGGCAACACCAACTCGCCAGCTGTTCCTTGAGTGTCCGCATCCCTGTCCGCATCAAAATGAATGTAAACGCGTCAGTTATTGTGTCCCAAGGACGTTAAAATTCGGAGTTTTGATTGGATCCGGTGCATTAGTGCTGGTATGATCGCACGTGACATATCCATCGTCACAAATTTATTTATCCAAGTCGCCAAGCATAATCGAATTTCTTTTAAATAAAAGAGGCTCATAAAGGGTATTATTATTTTTTTTTAAAAGAAAAAAATTCGTTCTTCCAAATATAATCCGCTTCACATTGGGGGGGGGGGGGGGGGGGGGGGGAAGGNAGTCACCCATCCTAGTACTACTCTCGCCCAAGCACGTTAAACTTCGGAGTTTTGATGGGATCCGGTGCATTAGTGCTGGTATGATCGCACCCATCATATCCATCGTCACAAATTTATTTATCCAAGTCGCCAAGTCTATTCGCCTTTTTTTTTAAATAAAAGAGGCTCACAAAGGGTTTGATTATCTTCTTTTTTAATGGAAAACCTCATTCTTCCTAATTTATTTCGCTCTAGCCTCGCAAATTTCTTGAAAACCTTGAAAATAACTACAATCCGCCCTCAAATTGAGGAAAATAAATAAATAAACATAATCCCCCTTCAAATTAGGGGACAGAAACGTTAAAATAAATGTAACCGCGCTAACTATTGTGTTTTAAGTTGCCGCGGGGCGGGAGCAAAAAGGGGGGTGCAACACGAGGACTTCCCAAGAAGTCACCCATCCTATTACTACTGTCGCACAAACACGTTAAACTTCGGTGTTCTGATGGGATCCGGTGCCTTAGTGCTGGTATGATTGCACCCGTCATATCCATGTCACAAATTTATTTATCCAAGTCGCCAAGTATAATTGGCTTTCCTTTACATAAAAGAGGCTCATAAACAGTTTTATTATCCTCTTTTTTAAAGGAAAAGCTCGTTCTACCAAATTCATTTCGCTCTAGCCTCGTAAATTTGTGGAAAATCAATAAATAGACATAATCCGCCTTGAAATTGGGGGAAAAAACGTTAAAATAAATGTGAACGTGCCAGCTATTGTATCCCAAATTGTCGCGGGGCGGGAGCAAAAAGACGGGTGCAACACGAGGACTTCCCAAGAAGTCACCCTTCCTAGTACTACTCTCGCCCAAGCACGTTAAACATCAGAGTTCTGATGGGATCCGGTACACTAGTGCTGGTATGATCGCACCCGTCATATCCATCGTCTCAAATTTATTTAACCAAGTCGCCAAGTATAATCGACATTCTTTTAAATAAATGAGGCTCATAAATGGTTTGATTATCTATTTTTTTAAAGGAAAAGCTCCTTCTTCCAAATTCATTTCGCTCTAGCATTGCAAATTTTGGGAAAATCAGTAAATAAACCTGATTTGCTTTCAAATTGGGGGTGAAAAGCTTTAAAATAAATGTAAACGTGCCAGCTATTGTGTCCCAAGTTGCCGCGGGGTGGGAGCGAAAAGAGGGGTGCAACACGAGGACTTCCCAAGAAGTCACCCATCCTAGTACTACTCTCGCACAAACACGTTTCACTTCGGAGTTCTGATGGGATCAGGTGCGTGCTGGTATGATCGCACCCGTCATATCCATCGTCACAAATTTATTTGTCCAAGTCGCCAAGTATAATCTGATTTCTTTTAAATAGAAGAGGCTCTTAAAGGGTTTGATTATCTTCTTTTTTAAAGGAAAAGCTCGTTCTTCCAAATTCATTTCGCTATAGCATCTCAAATTTCAGAAAAAATTTTAAAATAAATATAATCCGCTCTCAACCTGAGGAAAATAAATAAATAAACATAATCCATCTTCAAATTGGGGGGAAAAAAATATTAAAATAAATGTAACCGCGCTAACTATTCTGTTTTAACTTGCCGCGGGGTGGGAGCAAAAATAGGGGTGCAACAAGAGGACTTCCCAAGAAGTCACCCATTCTAGTACTACTCTCGCCCAAGCACGTTAAACATCGGAGTTCTGATGGGATCCGGTGCACTAGTGCTGGTATGATCGCACCCGTCATATCCCTCACAAATTTATTTATCCAAGTCGCCAAGTATAATCGGCTTTTTTTCAAATAGAAAAGGCTCATAAACGGTTTGATTATCTTCTTTTTTAAAGGAAAAGCTCGTTCTTCCAAATTCATTTCGCTCTAGAATTGCAAATTTGGGGAAAATCAATAAATAAACCTGATTTGCTTTCAAATTGCGGGGGGAAAAACGTTAAAATAAATGTAAACGTGCCAGCTATTGTGTCCCAAGTTTCCGCGGGGTGGGAGCGAAAAGAAGGGTGCAACACGAGGACTTCCCAAGAAGTCACCCATCCTAGTACTACTCTCGCCCAAGCACGTTAAACATTGGAGTTCTGATGGGATCCGGTGCACTAGTGCTGGTATGATCGCACCCGTCATATCCATCGTCACAAATTTATTTGTCCAAGTTACCAAGTATAATCTGATTTCTTTTAAATAAAAGAGGCTCTTAAAGGGTTTGATTATCTTCTTTTTTAGAGGAAAAGCTCGTTCTTCCAAATTCATTTCGCTCTAGCACCGCAAATTTGTGGATAGTAAATAGATAAACATAATCCGCTTTCAAATTGGGGGTGGGGGGGAAACATTAAAATAAATGTAAACCTGCCAGCTATTATGTTTTTAGTTGCAGCGGGGAGGGAGGAAAGAGAGGAGTGCAACACGAGGACTTCCCAAGAAGTCACCCTTCCTAGTACTAAGCACGTTAAACTTCGGAGTTCTAATGGGTTTTGGTGCATTAGTGCTGGTATGATCGCACCCGTCATATCCATCGTCACAAATTTATTTATCCAAGTGGCCAAGTATAATCGCCTTTCTTTTAAAAAAAAGAGGCTCATAAAGGGTTTCATTATCTTCTTTTATAATGGAAAACCTTGTTTTTCCAAATTTATTTCGCTCTAACCCCACAAATTTCTGAAGAACCTTTAAAATAAATATATTCCACCCTCAAATTGGGTAAAACAAATTAATAAACATAATCCGCCTTCAATTTTTTCATTTGGGGGGGGGGGTGGAGGGGGGAAACGTTAAAATAAATATAACCGTGCCCGCCATTATGTTTTTAGTTGCAGCGGGGAGGGAGCAAAGAGAGGGGTGCAACACGAGGACTTCCCAACAGGTCACCCATCCTAGTACTACACTCGCCCAAACACGTCAACCTTCGGAGTTCTGATGGGATCCTTGAATTAGTGTTGGTTTAATCGCACCCATCATATCCATCGTCACAAATTTATTTATCCAAGTCGCCAAGTAGAATCGGTTTTTTTTTTTTAATAAAACAGGCTCATAAAGGGTTTGATTATCTTCTTTTTTAGTGGAAAACCTCGTTCTTCCAAATTTATTTCGCTTTACTATTGCAAATTTCTGGAAAACCTTTAAAATAAATATAATCCACTCTCAAGTTGAGGAAAATAAATAAATAAACATAATCCGCCTTCAAATTGGGGGAAAAAAACGGTAAAATAAATGTAACCGCACCAGCTATTGTGCTCTAAGTTGCCGCTGGGCGGGAGCAAAAAGAGGGGTGCAACAAGAGGACTTCCCATGAAGTCACCCATCCTCGTACTACTCTCGCCCAAGTACGTTTAACTTCGGAGTTCTGATGGGATTCGGTGCATTAGTGCAGGTATGATCGCACCCGTCATATCCATCGTCACAAATTTATTTAACCAAGTTGCCAAGTATAATCGGATTTCTATTAAATAAAAGAGGCTCATAAAGGGTTTGATTATCTTCTTTTTTAAAGGAAAAGCTCGTTTTTCCAAATTCATTTCGCTCTAGCATCGCAAATTTCTGAAAAATCAAAAAATAAACATTATCCGCTTTCAAATTAGGGGGGGGACGTTTAAAATAAATGTAAACGTGCCAGATATTGTGTCCCAAGTTGCCGCAGGGTGGGAGCAGAAAGAGGGGTGCAACACGAGGACTTCCCAAGAAGCCACCTATCCTAGTACTACTCTCGTCAAACACGTTAAACTTCGGAGTTCTGATGGGATCCTGTGCATTGGTGTTGGTATGATCGCACCCGTCATATCCATCGTCATAAATTTATTTATCCAACTCCCCAAATATAATCGGCTTTCTTTTAAATAAAAGAGGCTCATAAAGGGTTTGATTATCTTTTTATTAATTGAAAACCTCGTTCTTCCAAATTTGTTTCGCTCTAGCCTCCAAAATTTCTGGAAAACCATTAAAATAAATATAATCCGCTCTCAACCTGAGGAAAATAAATAAATAAACATGATCCGCCTTCAAATTGGCGGGGAAAAACATTAAAATGAATGTAACCGTGCCAGGTATTGAGTTTTAAGTTGCGGCGGGGCAGGAGGAAAAAGAGGGGTGCCACACGAGGACTTCCCAACAAGTCCCCATCCCAGTACTACTCTCGCCCAAGCACGTTTAACTTCGGACTTCTTATGGGATCCGGCGCATTAGTTCAGGTATGATCGCACCCGTCATATCCATCTTCACAAATTTATTTTTCCAATTCGCCAAGTATAATCGGATTTATTTTAAATAAAAGAGGCTCATAAAGAGTTTGATTTTTTTTTTTAAAGTAAAAGCTCGTTCTTCCAAATTCATTTTGCTCTAGCCTCGCAAATTTGTGGAAAATCAATAAAAAAACATAATCCGCCTTCAAATGGGGGGGAGGACATTAAAATAAATGTAAACGTGCCAGCTATTGTGTACCAAGTTGGCGCGGGGCGGGAGCAGAAAAAGGGGAGCAACACGAGGACTTCCAAAGAAGTCACCCATCCTAGTACTACTCTCGCCCTAGTATGTTAAACTTCGGAGTTCTGATGGGATCCAGTGCATTAGTGCTGGTATGATCGCACCCGTCATATCCATCATCACAAATTTATTTATCCATGTCGCCAAGCATAATCGGATTTCCGTTAAATAAAAGGGGCTCATAAAGGGTTTGATTACCTTCTTTTTTAAAGGAAAAGCTCGTTCTTCCAAATTTATTTTGCTCTTGCCTCGCAAATTTCTGAAAAATTAATAAATAAACATAATCCGCCTTCAAACTTATTGGGAAAGAAATGGGAAAATAAATGTAAACGTGCCAGCTTATAGTGTCCCAAGTTGCTGCGGGGCGGGAGCAGAAGGAGGGGTGCAACACGAGGAGTTCCCATGAAGTCACCCATCCTCGTACTACTCTCGCCCAAGTACGTTTAACTTCGGAGTTCTGATGGGTTCCAGTGCATTAGTGCAGGTATGATCGCACCCGTCATATCCATCATCACAAATTTATTTATCCAAGTTGCCAAGTATAATTGGATTTCTATTAAATAAAAGAGGCTCGTAAAGGGTTTGATTATCTTCTTTGTTAAAGGAAAAGCTCGTTCTGCCAAATTTATTTTGCTCTTGCCTCGTAAATTTCTGAAAAATCAATCCGCCTTCAAATTGGGGGGGGGGGGGGGGGGAAAGGGGGGGGGGGGGGGGGGGGGGGAAATGTGAAAATAAATGTAAACGTGCCAGCTTATTGTGTCCCAAGTTGCCGCGGGGCGGGAGCAGAAAGACGGGTGCAACACGAGGACTTCCCAAGAAGTCACCCATCCTAGTACACCTCTCGCTAAGCACGTTAAAGTTCGGAGTTTTGAGATCCGGTGCATTGGTGATGGTATGATCGCACCCGTCATATCCATCGTCATAAATTTATCTATCCAACTCGCCAAATATAATCGACATTTTTTAAAATAAAAAAGGCTCATAAAGGGTTTGATTATCTTCTTTTCTACTGGAAAAGCTCGTTCTTTCAAATTCATTACGTTATAGCCTCGCAAATTTGTGGAAAATAAAAAAAATAAACATAATCCGCCTTCACATTGGAGGGGGAAAAAACGTTAAAATAAATGTAAACGTTCCAGCTATTGTGTCCCAAGTTGCCGCGGGGCCGGATCAAAAAGAGAGGTGCAACACGAGGATTTCCCAGGAAGTCACCCATCCTAGTACTACTCTCGCCCAAGCACGTTAAACTTCGAAGTTCTGATGGGATACGGTGCATTACTGCCGGTATGATCACAACTGTCATATTCGTCGTCGCAAATTTATTTGTCCAATTCGCCAAGTATAATCTGATTTTTTTAAAATAAAAGAGCCTCATAATGGGTTTGATTATCTTTTTTTTTAAAGAAAAACCTCGTTCTTCCAAATTTATTTCACTCTAGCATCGCAAATTTGTGGAAAATCATTAAATAAACATGGTCCGCTTTCAAAATAGGGGGGAAAAACGTTAAAATAAATGTAAACGTGCCAGCTATTGTGTCCCAAATTGCCGCGGGGTGGGAGCAAAAAGAGGGGTGCAACACGAGGACTTCCCAAGAAGTCACCCATCCTAGTACTACTCTCGCCCAAGCACGTTTACCATCGGAGTTCTAATGGGATTCGGTGCATTAGTGCTCGTATGATCGGACCCGTCTTATCCATCGTCACAAATTTATTTATCCAAGTCGCCAAGTATAATCTGAGTTCTTTTAAATAAAATAGGCTCATAAAGGGATTGATTATTTTTTTTTTAATTGAAAACCTCGTTCTTCCAAATTTGTTTCGCTCTAGCCTCACAAATTTCTAAAAAACCTTTAAAATAAATATAATCCGCTCTCAACCTGAGGAAAATAAATAAATAAACATAATCCGCCTTCAAATTGGGGGGAAAAATGTTAAAATAAATATAACTGCGCGAGGTATTGTGTTTTAAGTTGCCGTGGGGCGGGAGGAAAAGGAGGGGTGCAAAACGAGGACTTCCCAACAAGTCACCCATCCCAGTACTACTCTCGCCCAAGCACGTTTAACTTCAGAGTTCTTATGGGATCTGGTGCATCAGTGCTGGTATGATCGCTCCCGTCATATCCATCGTCACAAATTTATTTTTCCAAGTCGCCAAGTATAATCGGATTTCTTTTAAATAAAAGAGGCTCATAAAGGGTTTAATTTTCTTTTTTTTTTGAAGGAAAAGCTAGTTCTTCCAAATTCATTTTGCTCTAGCCTCGCAAAATTCTTGAAAATCAATAAATAAACATAATCCGCCTTCAAATTGGGGGGGAAAAAACATTAAAATAAATGTAAACGTGCCAGGTACTGTGAACCAGCTTGATGCGGGGCGGGAGCAGAAAGAGGGGAGCAACACGAGGACTCCCCTAGAAGTCACCCACACTAGTACTACTCTCGCCCTAGTACGTTAACCTTCGGAGTTCTGATGGGATACAGTGCATTAGTTTTGGTATGATCGCACCAGCCATATCCATCATCACAAATTTATTTACCCAAGTCGCCAAGTATAATCGGATTTCTATTAAATAAAAGAGGCTCATAAAGGGTTTGATTATCTTCTTTTTTAAAGGAAAAGCTCGTTCTTCCAAATTTATTTTGCTCTTGCCTCGCAAATTTCTGAAAAATCAATAAATAAACATAATCCGCCTACAAACTGGGGGGAAAAAAATGTAAAAATAAATGTAAACGTGCCAGCTTATTGTCTCCCAAGTTGCCGCGGGGCAGCAACAGCAAGTGGGGTGCAACACGAGGACTTCCCACGAAGTCACCCATCCTCGTACTACTCTCGTCCATGTACGTTAAACTTCGGAGTTCTGATGGGATCCGGTGCATTAGTGTGGGTATGATCGCACCCGTCATATCCATCATCACAAATTTATTTATCCAAGTTGCCAAGTATAATCGGATTTCTGTTAAATAAAAGAGGCACATAAAGGGTTTGATTATCTTCTTTTTTTAAGGAAAAACTCGTTCTTTCAAATTTATTTTGCTCTTGCCTCGCAAATTTCTAAAAAATCAATAAATAAACTTAATCCGCCTTCATACTGGGGAAAAAAATGTGAAAATAAATGTAAACGTGCCAGCTTATTGTGTCCCAAATTGCCGCGGGGCAGGAGCAGAAAGAGGGGTGCAACACGAGGACTTCCCAAGAATTCACCTGTCCTAGTACTACTCTCGCCCAACACGTTAAACTTTGGAGTTCTGATGGGATCCGGTGCATTGGTGTTGGTATGATCGCACCCGTCATATCCATCGTTTTAAATTTACTTATCCAAGTCGCCAAATATAATCGGCTTTCTTTTAATTAAAAAAGGCTTATAAAGGGTTTGATTATCTTCTTTTCTAATGGAAAAGCTCGTTCTTTCAAATTCATTTCTCTATATCCTCGCAAATTAGTGGAAAATCAATAAATAAACATAATCCGCCATCACATGGGGGGAAAAAATGTTAAAATAAATGTAAACCTGTCAGGTATTGTGTCCCAAGTTGCCGCGGGCCGGGATCAAAAAGAGGGGTGCAACACGAGGACTTCCCAGGAAGTCACCCATCCTATTAGTACTCTCGTCCAAGCACGTTAAACTTCGAAGTTCTGATGGGATCCGGTGAATTACTGCTGGTATGATCGCACCTGTCGTTTTCATCGTCACAAATTTATATGTCCAATTTGCCAAGTATAATCAGATTTCTTTTAAATAATAGAGGCTCATAAAGTGTTTGATTTTTTTTCTTTTTCAAAGGAAAACCCTGTTCTTCCAAATTCATTTCGCTCTAGCATCGTAAATTTGTGGAAAATCAATAAATAAACATGATCCGCTATCAAATTGGGGGAGAAAAACGTTAAAATAACTGTATACGTGCCAGCTATTGCCTCCCAAGTTGCTGCAGGGTGGGAGCAAAAAGAGGGGTGCAACATGAGGACTTCCCAAGAAGTCACCCATCCTAGTATTACTCTCGCCAAGCACGTTTAACATCGGAGTTCTAATGGGATCCGGTGCATTAGTGCTGGTATGATCGCACGCGTCATATCCATCGTCACAAATTTATTTATCCAAATCTCCAAGTATAACCTGAATTCTTTTAAATAAAAGAGGCTCATAAAGGGTTTGATTATCTTTATTTTTTATGGAAAACCTCGTTCTTCCAAAATTGTTTCGCTCTAGCCTTGAAAATTTCTTGAAAACCTTTGAAATAAATATAATCCGCTCTCAACTTGAGGAAAATAAATAAATGAACATAATTCGCCTTCAAATTGGAGGGGAAAAACATTAAAATAAATGTAACCGCACCAGCTATTGTGTCCCAAGTTTCCGTGGCGCGGGAGCAAAAAAAGGGATGCAACACGAGGACTTCCCAACAAGTCACCCATCCTAGTACCACTCTCGTCCAAGTACGTTAAACTTCGGAGTTCTGATGGGATCCGGTGCATTAGTGCTGGTATGATCGCACCCGTCATATCCATCGTCACAAATTTATTTATCCAAGTTGCCAAGTATAATCAGATTGTTTTTTAAAATAAAAGAGGCCCATAAAGGGTCTGCTATATTCTTTTTTAACGGAAAAGCTCGTTCATCCAAATTCATTTTGCTCATGCCTCGCAAATTTGTGGAAAATAAAGAAATAAACATAATCCGCCTTCAAATTGGGGGGGGGGGGGGGTAAACGTTAGAATAAATGGAGCCAGCTGTTGTTTCCAAAGTTGGCCCGGGCGGAAGCAAAAAAAAGGGTGCAACACGAGGACTTCCCAAGAAGTCACCCATCCTAGTACTACTCTGGCCCAAACAAGTTAAACTTCGGAGTTCTGATGGGATCCGGTGCCTTGGCACTGGTATGATCGCACCCGTCATATCTATCTTCACAAATTTACTTATCCAAGTCGCCAAGTATAATCAGCGTTCTTTTAAATAAAAGAGGCTCAGAGGGGTTTTGATTATCTTCTATTTTAAAGTAAAAGGTCGTTCTTGCAAATTCATTTCGCTCTGGCCTCGAAAATTGTTGGAAAATCAATAAATAAACATAATCCGCCTTCAAATTGGAGGGGGGGGGGGGGGGGGGGGGGGGGGGAACGTTAAAATAAATGTAAATGTGGCAGCTATTGTGTCCCAAGTTGCCGCTGGGCGGGAGCAAAAAAAGGGGTGCAACACGAGGACTCCCTAATAAGGCACCCATCCTAGTACTACTCTCGCCCAAGCACGTTAAACTTCGGAGTTTTCAAGGGATTCGGTGCATTAGTGCTGGTATGATCGCACCCATCATATCCATCGTCCCAAATTTATTTATCCAAGTCGCCAAGTATAATCATATTTCTTTTAAATAAAAAAGTCTCATAAAGGGTTTGATAATCTTCTTCTTTACAGGAAAAGCTTTTTCTTCCAGATTCATTTCTCCCTAACATCACAAATTTGTGGAAAATCATTAAATAGACATAATCCGTTTTCAAATTGGGGGGGAAAAAAATGTTAAAATAAATGTAAACGTGCCAGCTATTGTGTCCCAAGTTGCCGCGGGGCGGGAGAAAAAAGTGGGGTGCAACACGAGGACTTCCCAAGAAGTCACCCATCCAAGCACTACTCTCGCCCAAGCACGTTAAACTTCGGAGTTCTGGTGGGATACGGTGCATTAGTGCTAGTATGATCGCACTCGTCAAAATGTAAACGTGCCAGCTATTGTGTCCCAAGTTGACGCGGGGCGGGAGCAAAAAGAGGGGTGCAACACAATGACTTCCCAAGAAGTCACCCATCCTAGTACTACTCTCGCCCAAGCACGCTAAACTTTGGAGTTTTAATGGGATTCGGTGCGTTAGTGCTGGTATGATCACACCCGTCATATCCGTCGTCACAAATTTATTTGTCCAAGTCACCAAGTATAATCGGATTTCTTTTAAACAAAAAGAGTATCCTAAAGGGTTTGATTATCTTCTTTTTTAAAGGAAAAACTCATTCTTCCAAATTCATTTCACTTTAGCATCGCAAATTTGTGGAAAATCAATAGATAAACATAATTTTCTTTCAAATTCGGGTGGAAAAAACGTTAAAATAAATGTAAACTTGCCAGCTATTGTGTCCCAAGTTGCCCCCAGGCGGAAGCACAAAGAGGGGTTTGTTGATGACTTCACAAGAACTCACCCATCCTAGTACTACACTCACCCAAGCACGTTAAACTTCGGAGTTCTGATGGGATCCGATGCCATAGTGCTGGTATGATCGCACTCGTCATATCCATCGTCACAAATTTATTTATCCAAGTTGCCAAGTGTAATCTTCTATCTCTTAAATAAAAGAGGTAATAAAGGGTTTGATTATCTTCTTTTTTAAGGCGAAAGCTCGTTCTTCCAAATTCATCTCGCTCTAGCCTCGCAAATTTGTGGAAAACAAAAGAATAACCATATTCCGCCTTCAAATTGGTGGGAGGGGGGGGGGGGGGGGGGGGGGGGGGGGAACGTTAAAATAAACGTAAACGTGCCAGCTATTGCGTCCCAAGTTGCCCCGGGGCCGGAGCACAAAGAGGGGTGCAACACGAGGACTTCCCAAGAAGTCACCCATCCCAGTACTACACTCACCCAAGCTTGTTAAACTTCGGAGTTCTTATGGGATCCGATGCCATAGTGCTCGTATGATCGCACCCGTCCTATAAATCGTCACAAATTTATTTATCCATGTTGCCAAGTGTAATTTGCTATCTTTTATATAAAAGAGGTACTAAAGGGTTTGATTATCTTCTTTTTTAAGGGGAAAGCTCGTTCCTCCAAATTCATCTCGCTCTAGCCTCGCAAATTTGTGGAAACTCAAAGAATAAACATATTCCGCCTTCAAATTGGGGGGGGGGGGGAGAAACGTTAAAATAAATGTAAACGTGCCAGCAATTGTGTCCCAAGTTGCCCCGGGGCGAGAGCACAAAGAGGGGTGCAACACGAGGACTTCCCAAGAATTCACCCATCCTAGTATTACTCTCGCCCAAGCACATTAAACTTCGGAGTTTTGATGGGATCGGTGCATTAGTGCTGGTATGATCGCACCCGTCATATCCATCGTCACAAATTTATTTATCCAAGTAGCCAAGAATAATCGGGTTTTTTTAAAAATAAAAGAGGCTCATAAAGGGTTTGATTATTTTCTTTTTAAAAGGAAAAGCTCGTTCTTCCAAATTCATTTCACTCTAGCCTCGCAAATTTGTGGAAAATAAATAAAAAAATATAATCCGCCTTCATATTGGGGGGAAAAAACGTTAAAATAAATGTAAATGTGCCAACTATTGTGTCCCAAGTTGGCCCGGGGCAGGATCAAAAAGAGGGGTGCAACACGAGGACTTCCCAAGAAGTCACCAATCCTAGTAGTACTCTCGCCCAAAAATGATAAACTTCGGAGTTCTGATGGGATCCGGTGCCCTAGTGCTGGTATGATCACTCCCGTCATATCTATCTTCACAAATTTATTTAGCAAAGTCGCCAAGTATAATCAACCATCTTCTAATTAAAAGAGGCTCATAAAGGGTTTGATTATCTTCATTTTAAAAGAAAAAGCACGTTCTTCCAAATTCATTTCGCTCTAGCCTCGCAAATTTGTGGAAAATCAATAAACAAACATAATTCGTCATCAAATTAGGGGGGGGGATGTTAAAATAATTGTAAACGTTCCAGCTATTGTGTCCCACGTTGCCGCGGGGCGGGAGCAAAAAGAGGGGTGCAACACGAGGATGATGCCTGTGAAATATGCATAGTTTAGGTCATAATTTTGGACACAAATTGTTCTAAATTCATTATGATTGTATGCCTCCTATGCAATATTCCACCATATTCCTCCAATGTCCATCCCTTGCTGTATGATTAGTGATTTCAGGTGCATTTCGATCAATTCAAGAGGATTTCATTGAAAAATTTGAAGATACAGCCTCAGCCACAGCATGAGCTTGTGGCAAAACCTGTGAGCCTGTCCCTGAGGCTGTTGTTCAACGAGAATTCAATTGAAGGCCTCAAACAACCTTCAAATCATGAGATTTGCACTGAAGCTCATTTCCCTAACTTTGATCCAAGAAGTCCTCACGGCACCTCATCATCGGCAGAAGAAGCAGAAATCAATTGAAGGGAAAATTGAAGAAGAACTGAAACAGACCCAGGCACAGCATCAGCCTGTGCGTCCTGCAAAACCCAAAAATTGCAGGAGAAATATAAAATTACACCACTTGCACCACCTGTTCCACTAACATAAACAAACATTCTCCTGACGTTCCTAGTGCACTTTCCAAGGAAAAAGGAATAGGCACATGCCACTAAGAGGGAATCCACCATAAAGAACAATTATCCTCTGCAGAGGACACCTTGGAACTTACAATCCACTATTCAACTTGCTACCCATCACGCCTATCCTGACACACAAGCTGGAGGACTGACGAGCCAACTTGCCCAAATGCCCAAACTTTCCAGCAAGTGGGGGAGGAAGAAGAAGACAGGAGCTGCACCTACAAAAGAAGGAAGAAACATAGTAAGAAAGGAGAGCGGAATCCCATCAACAAAAACACCCCTAAAATTTGCAGTATTCCTGGAACAGAGGTGGGACCCAGAAACACCAATGGTCCAAGGGAAACATGATTCTGCAGCCTTTCTGTGTAGTAATCGTGTTGTCCCTAACCTCCAGATTGTTCAAAACACTATGCCATTCCATACTTCCATCCGTTTTGTAATTTCGATTATGAACTAAACAACCCATTCTTAGGTTGAAGGGGTGACCATGTTTCTGAATTTATATGTATAAAACAGGACATGTGAACCCTTGATGCCTAAGAATCCACCAAAATTGATACCTCCCTCATTTAATCTGCTGTTACATTTTATCTTTCCTGTTTAGTTTAGATTTTAATCACCATTCTCCCAAATCCATCCTTATTTTCTAGCCTAGTTTGTCTTAAATTGAAAGGAGACAGACTCAACCCAGTCCCTGTGGATACGACCTTGATAAAAAAACTACAACAACCCTGTGCATTTGCAGAACCTACGTTGCAGAAAGACGACATCAAGTTTTTGGCGCCGTTGCCGGGGACTGGCGCTTGATTCTTTTTTGCTTTTTATTTCGGACTTATTAGGCTTTTCAAAATCTTACCCTTTCTTTTTCCGAGTTTGAAGCTTTCAGGTGGTGCATACCCCAAACCAGGAACAAGAAGCCATCTCTAACCTTCCACCAGGAGATTGGAAAGGCAGCCTACGAGATCCGCAAGAAGAACATGGAGAAATACCACAACATGGCAAACAGACTCAACGATGGAGCATACCCAGAGGTTGAACAGGCTCAGCTTGTGAGACCCTACATCCCTATGTCACAGCTCCTACAACCACCAAATTGTAGGCGCCCTCTATGAATTCAGAACAATCCTGCTCAGCATGTTAGAGAGGCGCACATTTGGAGGCTTGCCTTCGAAGGATCCAAACTCACACTTGCAGAATTTTTCTGCGGGTGTGCAGCACAGTGAGCATAGCAGGGATGTCCAAGGAGCAGTTGTACATGAGAGTGTTCCCATTCTCACTCAGAGATGCAGCATTCGAGTGGCTCAACAACCATGAGGCAGGCCACTTTACTGACTGGGACAGTCTAGTCAGAGCTTTCATGAAGGAATATCATCCATCAAGTAAGGCTGCAAACCTGAGGCAGCAGCTCATTGGCTTTTCCCAGCGCTATGATGAATCAATTCGAGATGCTTGGAAGCGCTTCAAAGGATTACTAAGAAGATGCCCAAACCATAGAATTTATGAGGCCATGCAACTTGAACAATTTTATTGCGACCTAAGTGATGAAGACCAAAACACTTTGGACAAAATGGCTAATGGTTCATTCCTGTACAAAGACTACAATGATGGAATAACCAACCTTGAAGCTCTTTCCAAGAGGAAAACCCAAATCAGGAGAGTCAAGGCCTCTGGAATAATTAGAGTAGATAGAGTAACAAAGCTAGAGGCAGAGATATAAGCCCTTAGGAAGCAATTAGGGGCTGCTCACATCAAGGTAGCCACATCCATAGCCTCAGACTGTGAAGGATGTAGAGGACCTCAAAACACATCCAGTTGTCCCCTCTTCACCGAATGTGATTCTAAACAGGCTCACTACATCCAACAAAGGCAAGGATAGTATGGAAACACTTACAATCCATCTTGGAGGAATCATCCAAATTTCTCCTGGAAGGCTCCAAATGAAGAGAAAAGTCCACCACAGCCCCAATTCCAGCGACAAAATCAAGGCGGACAGCCCCAGTACCAAAGACAGAACCAAGGAGGACAGCAAGGCAACAACACCGACTTGATGAGCATGCTGCAGTCCATCTTGGAGAACCAGAACAAGAAGAGTGAGGAAATTAGTCAAATCAAATCCCACAATAGAATCCCCGAAAATCAAATTGCTCAACAAGCCTCTATGTCCACTAATCACCAAGGAGCCCTTCCAGGGAAACCGATAGAGAATCCAAGTAATGAGCATTGCAAAGCTGTAACACTTCGCAGTGGAAGGAATATAGGGGCACAACACCAAGATAGCCTGATGCTGTGGATCAGACACCATCAACATCCAACCCAAGGCAAACAGTGCAGACATAGGCTGAGTCTGTGGGTGAGCCTGTGAGTACTAAGAAGGCTGAGAAATAGCCCAAGACTGTCCAACCCTATCAGCCTCCTCTCCCATATTCAGAAGTGTACCTTAAGTCCAAACTGGAAAAGCAATTCAGTAAGTTTAAGTAGATGCTAAATAAGCTTTATGTTAATGTTCCCTTTAGTGATGTGGTTACTGTAAGTTTCAGTAAGCAATATGACACTCATATTCAACATAAATTATGCAGCGGAAGCTAGGAAACTAAAACAAGAACACATGTGAAGCTAGTAAACCGTATAACAAAATTTTTACATACCTATAAGGTTAGGGTCTTTCACCTAACTTTTGTATGGAATCAGTAAGAGCAAGAAAAAGCCCTGCTCCTCTATGGTATCCACACGAACCGTGATCGGCTTCGATTTGTCACACGAATCAAGCCTCGAGCACTCCCACTTGATGTGCTAGCAACAAAGGTAGGAGCTAGTGTGTGTTTGGGGTGTTTTGGAATGCCTATGCTCTTGCTTCTTTCACAAAGAAGAAGAACTGAAAGGAGGTGTTTTGAAAGAGTTTTTGGGGCTGCCAAAAACGTGGTCAAGGGGCTGAGAATAAGCTCAATGATCTGATCACAAGCCACACTAATCACACCATTCATTTTCACCATTAGTTTAGTCTAATGGCCAACATAGTGGACCAATGGTGATGATCATTACCACCATTGTCTCCCACTAATCCCATCAGACCTAACACCTCCACCTAAGCATGTCTCATCAATAATTCTGATAATTATTGATGCCAAAACCGGCCCTGGTTCAACCATGGTCCAACCACGGTTCAACCACGGTCCAACCACACCCGGTCCAATCACGGTCCAACCATAGTTCAACCACCTGCCCGAATCATCGGTTCTATGTGTATGACCCTGTAGGCACTTGTAACGTCCGGCAATGATTGTAAAATCTCATTTTACAATCATAAACAAAGAGCGGCGTCTAGCAACACATCATTGCTACCCGAACGACAAGATCAGAACTGATTCACTATGCCTCGGAACATGTCATCGTCCTTTCGTCACATTATCAAGATTAGACCGAGATATGGAACGTCAATCTTGTATATGTCTAATCTATGTTTCTTGATCCTCGAGCTAACTGTATAAAACGGATACCCGTGATATCACCATATCACATAATCCGAGTGTGGCCACGCATTTAACAGTTCAACTCTATCAAGAAACCTACTCGATAATATACCCGTTATATGGGTCGGACGAATCCCCTCTGGATCATACAAAACCCGCTACATATTACATCATATACCCAATGATTACCCTTATGTCCACCCAGTTACGGATGACTAGGAATAATATTAAAGTACATGACTCATATGTTGGGTACCACTTATTATTACAACCCATCCGTAATAATAACCGACTAGGGACATTTAAGAATATACATATCAAATATATATATATACTAGGGTTATAAGTATGTGCAAGCGTTTATCTCATAAACGATACTTATTGGAATAACCTTAATGCATATACACGACTACAAATAATCATCCATGATTGGCTTTTGGGCATATTACTAACAGTTACATAGATGCCGTCATATGCCAAGTTCCTCAAGGACATCTTGACCAAGAAAAGAACCATTGATGACATCAGGACAGTAGCCATGACAGCCTTAGGGAGTGCCCTCATTCAGCACCATCCGCTCAGAAAATTTTCAGACCCAGGAAGATTCACAATTCCTCTAAACATTGGGGACAAAAAAATTGAGGGAGCCCTATGCGATCTAAGAGTCAGTGTCAGCCTGTTACCGCTCTTCATCACTAAAAATTTGAACCTTGGAGACATCAAACCCACAAGAATGACAGTCCAGCTAGCAGACCGATCACTTGTATATCTTGTGGGAGTTTTGGAAGACGTTCCAGTCAAGGTTGGCAACTTTTACATACCGGTAGATTTTGTGGTGATGAATATGACCGAGGATGAGAAGACACCCATCATTTTGGGGCGTCCCTTCTTAGCTACAACAGGAGCTATGATTGATTGTGCAAAGTGAACATTGACACTACGACTAGGAGAAGATACAGTGGAGTTCAATGTCCAGAAAAGCGCAAAGAACAGAGTTTGGAACAGGACAGTGCTGCAAGGTTAATGCTGTACCAGACCCTGTTGATGCACTTGTCAAGGCGTCTCAACTGTTGGAGACACATGAGGATGAATTGCTAGGTTGCTTAGTCAATGGGCTCATAGATGGAGATGAGACAGCTCCGCAACAGGTGGCAAAATTCCTGGCAGAAGAAATTGTGCCTGAAATCGACAAACAAGCCCATGCTGTGGATCAACAGGCTGAGCCTGTCACAGAGTCTGTTTGCAATCCAGAACCAGAATTCCATGCACCAAGGGTAGAAATGAAACCTCTACCACCCCAGCTCAGGTATATCTACTAAAACACTAACAATTCCTCATTTTCTATCATTATTGGAGCTGACCTTTCACAGGAGGAAGAGGAAAAAGTGCGCACTATAGTCAACAAACACCGCAAGGTAATGGGATATACCATTGATGATCTGACAGGTATCAGTCCTAATATTTGTATGCATTGCATCCTTTTGGAAGAAAACTACAAACCCATAATAGAACCACAGAGGAGACTGAATGAAAATATAAAGGAAGTGGTTAAAAAGGAAATTTTGAAGTTACTTAATGCCGGAATAATTTATCCAATTTCAGATAGTCCTTGGGTTAGTGCAGTACATGTGGTGCCAAAAAAAGAAGGTATGACAGTAGTAAAGAATGAAAAAGAAGAACTCATACCAACTAGGACTGTCACAGGTTGGAGGATGTGCATAGACTATGGAAAACTCAATAAGGCCACTAGAAAAGATCATTTTCCTTAGCCATTCATAGACCAGATGTTAGAAAAACTTGCCAAGCACACACATTTTTGTTACCTACATCGATACTGTGGATTTTTCCAGATCCTAATCCACCCAGGTGATCAGGAGAAAACAACATTTACATGTCCCTATGGCACATTTGCATATAGGCGCATGCCATTCGGCCTGTGCAATGCACCTGCCACCTTTCAGCATTGCATGATGGCCATCTTCCATGACCTGATCGAGCATATAATGGAGGTATTTATGGACGACTTCTCTGTTTATGACACTTCTTTCGATCTTTGTTTGGCTAACCTTGAAACAGTGCTTGAACGGTGTGAGGCTGTGAACCTGGTACAAAACTGGGAAAAATGCCATTTTATGGTTGCAGAAGGTATTGTGCTTGGACATAAATTCTCAGGACGAGGTATAGAGGTGGATGAAGCTAATATTGATGTTATTGAAAAACTTCCACCCCCAACCTCTGTTAAGGCAATACGGGCTTTTCTTGGTCATGCAGGCTTTTACAAGCGTTTTATTAAGGATTTTTCAAAAATTGCAAAACCTTTGACAAATCTCCTTAGTAAGGACGCCGAATTTGTATTTGATGATTCTTGTCTGAATGCATTTAACAGGAATAAGGCCGACATTGAGCACAGCCCCAATCATCCAGCCCCCAGATTGGAGTCAGCCCTTTCAAATCATGTGTGATGCAAGCGACCATACAGTAGGGGCTGTGCTGGGGCAGAGAAAAGACAACAAACTTCATGCCATATACTATGTAAGTCGCACTCTGGATGAGGCACAGATCAATTATGCTACAATTGAGAAAGAGCTTCTGGTAGTAGTCTTTGCAATTGGAAAGTTTTGAGCATACTTGCTGGGATCTAAGGTCATCATCCACACTGACCATTCGGCTTTGAAGTACTTGTTGACCAAGAAGGAGACCAAGCCAAGACTTCTTAGGTGGATCCTGCAGCTCCAAGAATTTGACCTAGAGATTGGAGACAAGAAAGGCACAAAGAATGTGGTAGCTGACCTTCTTTCTAGATTGCCTCCAGACCATATGCCAAGGGACCACATGCCAATTGATGATCATCTCCTAGACGACAGCCTCATTGCAACAATTCACAGTGTCAATCACAAACTGATGTCGCGGTACGCAGAAATTGTCAATTTCTTGGCCTGTGGAGCTCTTCCACCAGATCTCAGCTATTCACAGCGAAAGAAGTTCTTCTCTGACATGAAGAACTACCTCTGGGATGAGCCCCTATTGTTCAGAAGATGTAGAGATGGTATAATCAGGCGGTGCATTCCTGAGGAGGAGGTAGCACAAGTTCTGCACAGTTGCCACAATGCACCATGTGGGGGACACCATGGCGCAACCAAAACAGCATCCAAGGTCTTGCAAGTTGGCCTATATTTGCCTACCCTATTTAAGGATGCACGCAATTGGGTAGTGGCTTGCAAGGAATGCCAGCATACAGGGAATATCTCAAGAAGACAAGAGATACCGCAACAAGCAATTTTAGAAGTGGAGCTATTCGATGTTTGGGGAATAGACTTCATGGGACCATTCCCGAGTTCTTATGGGAACAATTTTATCTTGGTGGCTGTTGACTATGTCTCTAAATGGGAGAAGGCTATTGCCACCCCGACTAATGATGCCAAGACAGTAACAAGGTTCCTGAAGAAACACATCTTCACCCGGTTTGGCACCCCAAGAGCAATAATCAATGATGGAGGAACCCATTTTTGCAACCACCAGTTCGAAGCTCTCCTCAGAAAATATGGGATCAGACACAAGGTAGCCACTCCCTACCATCCTCAAACAAGTGGCCAAGTGGAGGTGACTAACAGAGAAATCAAACAGATTCTAGGACTAGGCAGCAAAACTCTGCATATCGCACAGCCTACAAGGCACATATAAGCACCACCCCATACCGCCTTGTAGTTGGGAAAGCCTGTCATCTGCCTGTGGAGCTTGAGCACAAGGCATATTGGGCTATTAAGGCCCTGAACTTTGACACACAGGCTGTAGGAGAACAGAGGCTGTTGCAATTGAATAAGCTTGACGAGCTGAGGCTGTATGCATACGAAAATGCAAAATTTTACAAGGAGAGAACAAAGAAGTGGCATGATAGCAGGATACAGCCTCAAAAATTCAAAGAAGGAGATCAAGTCCTCCTCTACAACTCTCGGTTAAAGCTTTTCCCTAGAAAGCTTCGATCAAGATGGTCTGGCCCTTTCATATAGTCATGCTGTTATCCTCATAGGGCTGTGGAAATCTATAATGAGATGACACAACCATTCAAGGTTAACAGGCACAAACTGAAGCCGTATCACACGCGGACCCATGAGTATCAGGAGACTCAGCATCTTCTTGATCCACCTCCCAACTAGCAGAACAAGGATGTGTCCAGCTAAAAGACAATAAAGAAGCATGCACTTGGGTCACACCAAGTGTGGTAATTTTTGCTTTCCTTTACTTTTCGTTAGTTTTCATTTGGTTTTTTTGTTTTGTTTTTGTTTTGTGTGTTACTTTTGTTTTAAACAATCAGGTGCTGAGAATCATTGAGAGAAGGAGTCGTCAAGTCAGAGACTCGTCAGGGCAGTCCTTCTAAACCCTTTTTGATGTTAAGTCTTCATCATTTCTTTACAAGAAGGGACTTTCAGTGCTTGTATAGACTTGTCACAGGCTGAGCCTGTGACGAACTTCCACAACACCCTAACATGTCATTAGACAATCTCTTGCACTTAGGGGATCTCCAGAAATACGGATGTTTCGAATAGGAAAAGTTAGGACTAGGATCTCTACTGGACAAACTTCCTCTTGTACATACTATTTCTACACAGGGACAGCCTGTGCAACAGCCTCAGCCTGTTGCAGCCACTATCGACAGCACAATAGAAATTAAGAGAAGTTTTGCCTTAACGGGTCATTACAAACTGCTCCCATCCACGTGTCATTCATGCTAAAGGATACAACATTACTTAACTTTCAGTTTGGGGTACCTTTTCAGTTGTTGTAGCTTAGAAGTTTTTCTTTACATGTTAGTTTCCACTGCGTGTGCTATTTTGGCATGGAACCCCACTTTTTTTTTCTTTTTAGCAGTGAGGACACTGTAGATTTTCAGTTTGGGGTATTTTAGGGTGCCTTCTGTACTTTTTTGATGATTCAATGCAAATTCAAATGCTTATCTATTTTCCATTATGCTTTTTTATAGTGTGAGCCTGTCCTTATATTTATGCATCCTCTACATTTTTCATTTAATTCTGCTCATACTCTAATCTCAGGAGTTGTCTCATTTCCAAAACAAGCAGAACAGGCATAATCGAATAATTACTTCCATGAAATCTGTCAGGTAAGAAGGATCTTGCTAAATAGTTTTCTACACAACACAGGCTCAGCCTGTCTACCTCAGAACAGACCCTTGTCTCTGTCAAGGCGAAATTCAAGCAAGAGTCCTTCAAGCAAGGAAAGGATATAGGCCATCTTTTGCATACCAACAGACCACATAAATCCATACCACACTCATCAGTCCATCGCAACCCTATTTGAGCCAACTAGAATGACCCTAATTTATTTCTTCACCCTGCTCACCTCACCTCAACCACTTGAAGCCGAAACAGGCGCCATCATGTGCCAAGGCACAATTTCATTCAAACAGCCTCACCTTGTTGATGAATCTGTGAACGAGATTCAATCCCATCAAGCATCTGAGACTGTTTACACTTAACCCAGAATGTTACCACACATCTTGTACTGCCCTCTTCCCAAATAAAAAGAGAAAAGAACAAAATAAGGCAGCCGACGAAGAAACGAAAAACATGGGAAGGAGAAATGAGGAGAAAAGAAACATTTTGTGAATCAGACTCCATCTCAAACACGAGGATACATTGAGCCTCTAGGTACCATGAAATCTCAAGGGATATGGAATCAAACAGTCCCTATACAGCCTCAGACTGTTCACAAACTATACTGAAGGTTTCAAGTTCACAGGCCACCAACACTTGCTCAGTCCAACCACCATTCATTGACAACCATCAGCCTAACCTCGGTACAACACAGAAAGTCCTGGAGATCCTTGCTTGATGACTGTTGCACACTGGTGGAGAGATAAGGGATGATGGGTCAGCATATGAGGTAATGTTTTTCACTTCCAGAAAAAAAAAAAAAAAAAGATTTTGGCAAGATATCTTTGACGACAGATGATTGGAGGTTAGTTGCAAAATTATTTCTTAAAATTTTTATGACAGAAACCACTGACAAGGAGTTTGATTGGAGTTGATGCAGTTTTTAAAAGAAAACAAGGGGGATTCATAAATCAAGGTGTCATAAGGGAGAAACCCGATGAAAATTTGGATGCATTGGAACTGCCCTTACTTCCTTCCAAAATCATGCCTTCTTTTTTTTTCTGATTGCTTGGGGGCAAGCAAAATTTTCAGTTTGGGGTATTTTGACGCATGTGAAATATGCATAGTTTAGGGCATAATTTTGGACACAAATTGTTCTCAATTCATTATGATTGTATGTCTCCTATGCAATATTCCACCATATTCCTCCAGTGTCCATCCCTTACTGTATGATTAGTGATTTCAGGTGCATTTCGATCAATTCAAGAGGATTTCATTGAAGAATTTGAAGATACAGCCTCAACCACAGCATGAGCCTGTGGTGGAACCTGTGAGCCTGTCCCATGAGGCTGTTGTTCATCGAGAATTCAATTGAAGGCCTCAAACAACCTTCAAATCACAAAATTTCCACTGAAGCTCATTGCCCTAACTTTGATCTAAGAAGTCCTCACGACACCTCATCATTGGCAGAAGAAGCAGAAATCAATTGAAGGGAAAATTGAAGAAGAACTGTAACAGACCCAGGCACAGCATCAGCCTGTCCGTCCTACAAAACCCAGAAATTGCAGGAGAAATATAAAATTACACCACTTGAACGACCTGCTCCACTAACATAAACAAACATTCTCCTGACGTTCCTAGAGCACTTTCCAAAGAAAAAGGATTAGGCACATGCCACTTAGAGGGAATCCACCTTAAAAAACAATTATCCTCTGCAAAGGGCACCTTGGAACTTACAATCCACTATTCAAATTACTGCCCATCACGCCTATCCTGTCACACAAGCAGGAGGACTGATGAGCCAACTTGCCCAAACGCCCATACTTTCCAGCAAGTGGGGGAGGAAGAAGAAGACAGGAGCTGCACCTACAAAAGAAGGAAGAAACATAGTGAGAAAGGAGAGCGGAATGCCATCAACAAAGACACTCCTAAAATTTGGAGTATTCCTGGAACAGAGGTGGGACCCAGAAACACCAAGGGTCCAAGGGAAACACGATTCTGCAGCCTTCCTAGGCAGTAATCGTGTTGTCCCTAACCTTCAGATTGTTCAAAATACTATGCCATTCCATACTTCCATCTGTTTTATAATTTCGATTATGAACTAAACAACCCCTTCTTAGGTTGAAGGGGTGACCATGTTTCTGAATTTATATGTATAAAACAGGACATGTGAACCCCAGATGCCTAAGAATCCACCAAAACTGATACCTTCCTCATTTAATCTGCTGTTACATTTATCTTTCCTGATTAGTTTAGATTTTAATCACCATTCTCGCAAATCCATCCATATTTTCTAGCCTAGTTTGTCTTAAAATGAAAGCAAAAAGACTCAACTCAGTCTCTGTGGATACGAGCATGATAAAAAACTACAACATCCCTGTGCACTTGCAGGAACAAACGTTGCAGAAAGACGACATCAGAGGACTACTTAATAAGTCACCCATCCTAGTACAACTCTCTCCCAAGCACGTTAAACTTCGGAGTTCTGATGGGATCCGGTGCATTAGTGCTGGTATGATCTCACCTGTCATATCCGTTGTCACAAATTTACTTATCCAAGTCGCCAAGTATAATCGGCTTTCTTTTAAATAAAAGAGGCTCATAAAGGGTTTGATTATCTTCTTTTTTAAAGGATTAAAGCCTTTTTTCATCCTTGTGTTAGACCATAAAGTTGAAAGTCATCCTTGTATTGGTTTTGGTCTATTTTCATCCCTCTGTCCATGGGTTTTGGCTTGTTTTCATCCCTTTAAATAGGCCAAAAAGGCGAACACACGGATGAAAATAAGACAAAATTCACAATTAGAGGGATGAAAACAAGCCAAAATCTAACAGAGGGATGACTTCCAACTTTGAGGTCTAATACAAGGATGAAAAAACACTTTATTCCCTTTTTTAAACGAAAAGCTCGTTCTTCCAAATTCATTTTGCTCTAGCCTCGCAAATCTATGAAAATCAATAAATAAAGATAATCCGCCTTCAAATTGGGGGAAAAAAAAGTTAAGACAAATGTAAACGTGCCAGCTATTGTGTCCCAAGTTGCTGCGGGGCGGGAGCTGATGCATGTGAAATATACATAGTTTAAGGCATAATTTTGTACACAAATTGCTCTCAATTCATCATGATTATATGCCTCATATGCAATATTCCATCCCTTACTGTATGATTAGTGGTTTTAGGTACATTTTGGCCAAATCAATAGGATTTCTTTGAAGAATATGAAGATACAGCCTCAGTCACAGCGTGAGACTGTGACAGAGCCTGTGAGCCTGTTCCTGAGGCTGTCGTTCATCAAGGACCCAAAGCAGGAACCAATTAAAGGAAGAATTTGAGAAAGAACTGCTACAGCCTCAGCAACAGCTTGAGTTTGTACACGCTGCAAAAACCCAGAAAACGCAAAAAGAATAAAAAACGCCGCCACTTGCGCCACCTGCTCCACTAACTTAAACAATCATTCTCCTGACATTCCCAGAGCACTTTGAAGGAAAAGAAGCAATGGGCAATGACACCCAGAGGGAATCTCTCTGAAAATGATTATCTTCTGCAAAAAGGGTGTCTTGGAACTCACCACCCACCAATCGGTGCTGCTCATCCCGCTTGCTCTGACAACCCCCGCTGGAAATTCTGAAACTTGCCCAAACAAAGAGGCGCCTTGGAACTCACCACCCACCAATTGCTGCCCATCACGCCCCTGTCCTGACACACACACGCGCACGTTGGAGAATAATCAGGACAACTTGCCCAGACAAAGGGAGTTTTCCGACAATTGAGGAAAGGAGAAGACTAGAGGAAGTGCACCCTACAAAAAGGGGAAAGGAGGAAAGCAATGGGGGATCGACGTGAGTTGAGGAGAAGACCCGAAATTCAAGGGACCAAGACGAAACGCGATTCTGCAGCCTTTCTGGGCAGAAATCGAGTTGCCCTTCACTCTCAGTTCACTCGAAAACACCATGACGTACCATACCTCCATTGTTTTTGTATTTGCTGTTATGAACTAAACAACCCCTTCTTAGGTTGAAAGGGGAAGCATGTACCTGATTTGTGTTTAATGAATTGCTCACGTTTTAATCCCTTCATCCTTGCTTTAGTTGTTGAGCCCTTTATCCATGTTTAGGTTCTGATCAAACCCATGCATGAACTCAGGTGGCTAGGAGAAGTACCGAAGGGAGAAACCATAGCTCACTGGAAAAACAACAACCAAACCTTAGTTCTTAGCTCGTGACAGAGTTAGAGACTAATTGAGGAATTAGCCTCAACACCAAATCTTAATCCCCCTTAAGTTTGACCTATGCGAGAGCACCAGGAAGATGAGAACCTTGGGAGGCGCCTGTGAGCGAAAGCAAATGGGCGCAGTATAGGTTGAGAGCCCCTGCAAGATCCTACCATTATAACTAACTAATTTGTTGTCGATAGCTTCAGGCTGGGCCCTCTACATCCTCATGCTGTGACAGTGTAGTCAAGAGATAACACAACTCCTAGTTTGATTCTTGATTGATTATTGGGTAGCATACTTTCATTTTAGTAGCAATCTGGTGAAGGACCGAAAGGAGAAGCCAGGAGTGCTAGACCTACAATAGTCAACCTTCACTCCTTAAGCATTCGAAAGAGGGTAAGGAGAGACTGTGGGAATCCGCACCCACATTGAACTTCATCTCTAAGTGGACGTCTGCTCTAGTGACAGGGGGTAGATGGACGCTTAGGGAACTATTAATAAGATCGAAAGCCGTTGATAGCACCTTAGGTTGGGAGCCCCGTAAAGACATCTCATTAGCCACAGCCTCATCACAGTGTCAGTCTGTGACTGAGGCTGTAGAGCAGTTTATAACCATAATTCGGGACATGTGGATCCCGGATGCCTAAGAATTCACCATTCTTGACCTTTTCCTCGTTTAAATTGTTGTTACATTTATTTTACTGCTTATTTTGCTTCTTAATTATTATTCACCAAAATCCATCCCAGTTAAATTGTTTTCAAGTCTAGTTGTCTGAAATTTAAGGAATACAGATTCAATCCAGTCCCTGTGGATACGACCTTGATTCCATCTACAACAACCCTGTGCACTTGCAGGAAACCACGACCGCATCAAGTTTTTGGCGCGCTTCTGGCGCTTGTTTCTTTACTTTTTATTTCTGACTTATTAGACTTTTTGTTATTTAATCCTTTTCTCTTTCCAAGTTAAAGCTTTCAGGTGGTGCATGCCCAAACCAGGAGCAAGAAGCCATCTCTAACCTTCCACCAGGAGATTGAAAAAACAACCCGTGAGTTTCGCAAGAAAATCAAGCGGAAACAACAAACAATGGCAAACAGACTCAATGAAGGAGCACACCCCGAGGTTGAACAGGCTCAGCCTGTGCGACCTTACATTCCCATGTCGCAGCTCCTACAACCACCAACCACCATCATCCATAGCAGCATAGCCATTCCAGATGTCGATGCCCCCTACGAAATCAGAACAAACCTGCACAGCATGTTGGAGAGACGCACATTCGAAGGCTTACCATCAGAAGATCCGAACTCACACTTGCAGAATTTTCTGCGAGTGTGTAGCACTGTGAACATAGCTGGAATGACTAAAGAGCAGCTGTACATGAAAGTATTTCCATTCTCACTCAGAGACACAGCATCCGAATGGCTCAATAACCACGAAGTAGGCCATTTCACAGATTGGGACAACTTGGTCAGAGCTTTCTTAAAAGAGTACCATCCGTCAAGCAAGGCTGCGAGTTTGAGGCAGCAACTCATTGGTTTTTCCCAACGATATGACGAGTCGATTCGAGATGCTTGGGAATGATTCAAGGGACTACTCAGAAGATGCCCAAATCACAGAATTGATGAGGCCGTGCAGCTTGAACAATCTTATTGCGACCTGAGCGACGAAGACCAGAACACCTTGGACAAAATGGCCAACGGTGCATTCCTGGACAAGGACTATAATGATGGGGTCGCCATCCTTGAAGCTCTGTCCAAAAGAAAAGCTCAAGTCAGGGGAGTCAAGTCCTCTGGCCTGATCGAAGTTGACAGAGTAACCAAGCTGGAAGCAGAGATTGAAGCACTCAGAAAATAGTTAGGGACTGCTCATGTCAAGACAGCTTCAGTCACAGCCTCAGACTGTGATGGCTGTGGAGGACCACACAGCACGTCCAGCTGCCCCCTCTTCACCGAATGCAATTCTGAGCAGGCCAACTTCATCCAACAAAAGCAGAACCAGTTTCGAAACACCTATAATCCGTCCTGGAGAAATCACCCAAATTTCTCTTGGAGGACACCGAATGAAGAAAGAAACCTGCCACAGCCCCAGTACCAGAGGCAGAACCAGGGCGGACAGCCCCAGTACCAGAGGCAGAACCAGGTGGGACAACAGAGCAACAACACCGACATGATGAGTATGCTGCAGTCCATCCTGGAGAAACAAAATAAAGTAAGCGAGGAGATCAGTCACATTAAGTTTCATAACCGGATCCTCGAAAACCAAATAGCTCAACAAGCCTCGACATCCATCAACCAACAGGGAGCTTTTCCAGGGAAGCTGATAGAAAACCCAAGGAGCGAGCAATGCAAGGCAGTTACCCTTCGCAGTGGGAAGGAACTGAGAGACAAAGAGCCAGCACAGCCTGAGGCTGTGCAACCAACATCTACGTCCAGTTCAGGACCAACAATGCCGACACAGCCTGAGCCTGTAAGCATAAGACGAGAAGGAAAACAACCTCAGACTGTTCTACCGTATCAACCTCCACTCCCATACCCTGAAGTTTACCTCAGATCCAAATTGGAGAAACAATTCAGAAAATTCAAAGAGATGCTGAGTATGCTTTACGTTAATGATCCATTTAGTGATGTGGTCACACAAATGTCGTCATATGCTAAATTCCTCAAGGACATTTTGACAAAGAAAAGAACCATTGACGATGTTAAGACTGTAGCAATGACAGACCAGGAGAGTGCATTCATACAGGATCAACCGCCCAGAAAATGCTCAGACCTAGGGAGTTTCACTATACCTTGCAACATAGGGGACAAGAAGATCGAAGGAACCTTGTGTGACCTTGGCGCCAGCGTCAGCCTGTTGCCACTATCCATCACCGAGAACATGAACCTTGGGGATATCAAACCCACAAGGATGACCGTTCAACTAGCTGACAGATCACTTGTCTACCCTGTGGGAGTACTGGAAGACGTACCAGTCAAGGTGGGGAATTTCTACATCCCTGTGGACTTTGTAGTGATGAATATGATGGAGGACGAGAAGACTCCCATCATTTTGGGACGACCCTTTTTAGCCACAACAGGAGCCATGATTGATTGCACAAATGGCACACTGACACTGCGCATTGGAGAAGAGACGGTGGAATTCAATGTCCAGAAGGCACAAAAGAATGAATTTGCAACAGGACAGTGCTGTATGGTTGACGCTGTACCAGACCCTGTAGACGCGCTTGTCAAGGCATCCCAACTTATGGAAACTCATGATGTTGAGTTACTAGGATGCCTAGTCAATGGACTCATTGAAGGTGACGGAGCGGCCCTCCAACAGGTAGCAGAATTTCTGGTAGCAGCAGAAACAGTCCCAGAAAATAAGGCACAGCGTCAGGCTGCAGAACGACAGACTGAGCCTGTGGCTGAGACTGTCTTCACACCTGAGCCCGCAAAAGAAGCACCAAAGGTGGAGATGAAACCCCTACCACCAACTCTCAGGTATATCTATCTGAACCCCAAAACTTCTTCCTTTCCTATCATTGTTGGAGCCGACCTTTCACAAGAAGAAGAAGAGAAGGTACGCACTGTAGTAAGCAAGCACAAAAAGGCAATAGGATACACCTTTGACGACCTCACAGGTATAAGTCCTAACCTTTGCATGCATCGAATAATGTTAGAGGAGGATAGTAAACCAATAATAGAGCCACAAAGAAGACTAAACGAAAATATGAAAGACGTGGTGAAAAAGGAAATTCTGAAACTGCTTGATGTAGGAATTATTTATCCCATCTCGGATAGTCCTTGGGTTAGTGTTGTGCATGTAGTACCTAAGAAGGGAGGCATGACAGTAGTGAAAAATGAAAAAAAAAAGAACTTATACCCACAAGGACTGTCACGGGATGGAGGATGTGTGTTGACTATAGGAGACTGAACAAGGCGATTAGGAAAGATCATTTTCCTCTGCCTTTTATTGACCAGATGTTAGAAAGGCTAGCTAAACACACACACTTTTGCTATCTGGATGGATATTCTGGATTTTTCCAGATTCCTATCCATCCGAGTGACCAAGAGAAAACCACATTCACTTGTCCATATGGTACATTTGCATACAAACGCATGCCATTCGGCCTGTGTAATGCACCTGCCACTTTCCAACGTTGCATGATGGATATATTCCATGATTTGATTGAGCATATAATGGAGGTATTCATGGATGATTTCTCTGTTTTATGGCACATCTTTCGATATTTGTTTGGCTAACCTTGAGATAGTGCTAGCACGGTGTGAAGTTGTGAACCGTGTTCTCAACTGGGAAAAGTGTCACTTCATGGTAACCGAAGGTACAGTCCTTGGGCACAAAATCTCAGGACGCGGTATAGAGGTAGACCAAGCTAAAATTGAAATTATTGAGAAACTTCCACCTCCTAATTCTGTTAAGGCAATTAGAGCTTTTCTTGGCCATGCAGGATTCTACAGGTGCTTTATTAAGGACTTTTCAAAAATTGCAAAACCTTTGACAAATCTCCTTAGTAAAGACACTGAGTTTGTATTTGATGAATCTTGTTTATATGCTTTTTACAGGATCAAGGCCGCACTGACCACAACCCCAATCATCCAGCCCCCAGACTAGAGCCAACCTTTCGAGATAATGTGTGACGCTAGTGACCATGCGGTAGGGGCTGTGCTAGAACAAAGGAAGAACAACAAACTCCATGCTAACTACTATGCAAGCCGTACCCTAGACGATGCACAAATCAACTACGCCACAACTGAAAAGGAACTCTTGGCAGTAGTTTTTGCCATTGGAAAGTTTAGAGCATACTTGCTGGGTTCTAAGGTCATCGTGCACACAGACCATTCGGCCCTCAAGTATTTGCTCACGAAGAAGGAGACCAAGCCAAGACTCTTGCGGTGGATTCTCCAATTGCAAGAATTTGACCTAGAGATTCGAG